>JAQBSW010005444.1:0-57424 GCA_029291075.1 Eudiplozoon nipponicum | reverse complement strand
TGATCAATGGCTTATGATCGGTCAATAACTTAAGCTTATTTCGTCTAAGTAATGCTCGAAGTGTAGCACTGCGGCATACACTGCTAGAAGCTCTTTGCCAAACGTATCATAACGTTTTTCTCGATCATTAAGCTTACGGCTATAAAACCCACTCGGTCTTACTACGTCCTGATCTCTTTGCTGTAGCACTGCCCCTAATGCAACATTTGAGGCATCTGTGATTAGCTCGAAAGGTTTTTCCCAATCTACAGGTGCTAATGTGGTTACGTCACTTAACATTTCCTTGGCCTTTTGGAAATTTTCTCGGTCTTCTGGACTCAAGTTTATAGGCCAAGACTTCTTGATCGTGCTCTTTTCACGAGTGAGATGGCGTGTTAACGATCCTAGAATTCCTGATAGACCTGGAATGAATCGACGATAATAGCTGATCATACCCCAAAACCTTCGCAACTGGCGTACGGTTTGGGGTTCCGTTACGTCCTTTATAGCTTGGATCTTATCTTCCAAAGGTTTAATTCCGTCTTTGGAAAGTATATGACCAAGGTATTTAACTGAAGAGCAACCGATATTACTCTTATTGGGTTTGACCACTAATCCATATTGTTCCAGCCTGGTCAAAACCGTTTCCAAATGCGTACGATGTTCGTCTCGTGAGCGATTAAAAATTATTATGTCGTCTATATATACTCTCGCAAATGGACAATTCTGAAGGATTTCTTCAGCCAAACGCTGGAATGTCTGACTGGCATTTTTCAAACTAAAAGGCATTCGAAGAAATTCATGCGACCCCCCTCCTGGAAATCTGACTGCGGTGAGTGGTATCGAACTTTCCTCCATTGGTATCTGATAGTACGCTTTCTGGAGATCTAAAGTTGAATAAACCTCATATCCCATTATATCTCGGAGTAAAGTACTCTGGTTAGAGAGAGGATAAGAATCACCCTTCGTCACTGAGTTTAATAGACGATAATTCCCACAAACCCTCCATTGACCCGGTTCAGGTTTGGGAACTACCACTATTGGGGAAGAAAAATTGGAATTTGACCTTCTACAAATCCCCTCTTCGCGCAATTGGTGAAATTCGGACAAAGCAACCTGTTGCTTGTGTTGTGCCAATGGTTGAGCCTTTGGTGAACAAGGAAACGGAGCCACCAATTCTATCTGGTGTTCTACTCCTGTCTTTAAACCTATCCTTTTGGCACTGAAAGTTTGAAACACTGCTAGGTGCTTCTCGATTATATCGGCAAAGTCATGTGCGACTGTTGGACGAGGTAAGAGGACTGTTCTAACTGCCGACACGTTAGACTCATTATTTATTGATGTCCCTACGCCTTCTTTGATAGTCCTAGCCTTGGGGTCTAATGCCAGCTTGAAATGTGTCAAGAAATCCATGCCAATGATATGGTCCTTGACATCGGCTACTAGAAAATTCCATTGGAAGGAAGATTTCTGGCCTAACGTTACCGACATTTCTTTCATTCCTTTCACCCCTATCGGACTACCGTTAGCGGCCCATAGTTGATAATCAAATGTGGGGCAATCTGCTTCCACCACGTCTGACCTAACTATGCTTACCTCAGCACCCGTATCGATAAGAAAATCTAATCCAGATAATTCATCTTTAATAATGAACTTGTTGCTGGACAATCCGGCAATGTTTTCCAGATCTCCGCTTAGTAAGAATCTGACCCTCTTGCCTTCTTCTTCGGTGCTATTTGATATAGTCGCATCTTTTGCTTTGAGTATGCCTTTTAAAGGCATATCTGGGAGCCTTTGCAATGGAACCCCCCTACGGCTCCTACTAGCGGGGGTTTTGTCCTTTTCCCGGTGATGGATTTCTCTCTACCGGTTTTGTGCTTCCTTTACATCTGGGTCAACCTAATCGCGGGTATATACAATTTTCACCTTGGCACTTCGCACTGCGTCCTTATTCGCAATGTACCTTACACAATCCGCGTGGCCCTTCGAAGCGATGACGCGAGTGACTCCCTCGACGTCAAGTGTACCTATCCTGACTCTGAATTTGTGCGATATCACTACGTAAGCTAGCAAATTGTATAGTCAGGTTGTTTTCGGCATCCGCCCTGACTGGCTGCATCGTGACAGAATCTGCTATTACAGCATGTACTTGTGGTTCCTGCTGTTTATACATGCCGTCTAACCCTCTGAGTTTAGTTGGCCAATCAATGCTCATTGTGTCAAATACTTCCAATGTTGTTCTAAGCATAATTGGTAGCTCAGCTTTGAAAATGGAGTTGACTACATCCCTAGATATATTCAACCTGGAAGCCTTTGTGCAAAGGCGTTCATAAAATTAGGACGGTAATTGACGCCCCATTTTTTCTAAGTGTATTAGTTCGCACATTTGCGCTGATCTTCCAGGCTGATATATCTGTTGTATTTCAGCCATTAATAACTCAAATGCATTGTACGGCTTTTCTTCCACAGTTCTGTCTCTGAAATGTTCCAAGGCATTTCGGAAATTTTCAGGCAATGCCATCCATGCTGCAACAAATTTCTCCATTGGATTTACAATATTATAAGCACTAAATATCATTTGGGCATCTCCTACCCAACTTGAAAGTTTTTCTGATTTGTACTGCGGTAGACTTAAAATTCTTGGACTGGCGCGGTCGCCAAATTTTGAAGAAGCCCCTAACCTAATCGAGTCTGAGAGCCCCATAGATGCCAGATCGCTTGAAGTCCTAAAATTCACAGTAGAGTCTGATATGCTTATATCTCCATTTACATCTCCTAGGTTCAAGTCCGCAATATCCTGCACTAACCTACTTGTGTCCTCAAATTTAATATCGGTCTCCATGTCTAAATGGTATAACAATTAAATCGACACTTAATGTTAGGCAATCGGAATGCGAAAGTAGAATCGTATTAATTCCCGAACAAATAATCTGGAAAGAGATATACGTGAACAACAGAATGATCAAATTACCTGGTCCAGAACGTCTCTTTTCAATATTATATTATATTAGAACAAAAGCATTTAATGGAGGAATATATTTGATGAGATGTATTCCTTTACTAGAGAAAAATGTTAAAATGCAGCAGACCAAAATAAATAAGACCAGTCAAGGTACGAGACACTCGAAAACTGAAAATGGCGCACAATTCAAAGTCAATTATTTAAACAAAGAATGTTCTGGAAAATAAAAAGAAAATTCTTTTTAAATAAAATTTGTTACAATCAGCCATGGTGTTTTAAATTTATCAGTCAATGTTATTTTACATATGGCGGAGGATTAAACTTCCTATACACTTCTTTGACAGAATAATCACCGTAAGTCGAATCTGAGCGTTCAATTTGAAGAAGTATTTGCTAATCAGTGTTCCTTAGCAATCTTATTCCAATGTCGAACTTCAATTGCAACGTACCCTGTGGCAACATTCTCTGATCAAGGGAAGATTCATTATGTTGAAAGAATTTTAGTGTTAATAGAAATAGAGAACAAGCTTCAAACTTTTATTGTAGTAAGAAATATTATTGAAAGCCCAAGCATTTCCTTTGACACATTACATATGGAGTTTGGTATGCTATTGGCCGTAGTTGCAAATGGCTCATCAAAAGCTCAGGTTTCAATGAAGGCCCCTAGACATACATATCTTTAAAGCACTGAAGAATGAAAAAATGGCAAAACTGTATTTATCAAAACAGCCCGATCTGTGTTTTGATTAATGCAAGCTAAATTTCAGCAGTTTTGCTTCGTGAAAATATTTCGGTGGCTGCTTTCTTCAGTTCATCGATCACGACAAGTTTTACAAACAAACTAATAGCTGCACTGCTATATGTGCGTAGTACTAGCGGCCAAATGGTGCCGAATTTCACTTCCATTCTAGTGGACAAAATCCAAGTCATACCCATTAATTCAATAGGTAGAGTAACTGTGGAAAGCACTTGCCTTCCGAGCAGTGGAAAAACATCACATGAGTATCAGATTGTGGTCGATATAGGCTTAGTGGCATATCACCATACCAACTCTATAGGCCAAAGCGATACGACTTGCGGCATGATATCGCTATGTTTTCTTAAATCGAGTTCATCAACATAAATCTGAGGCTAAGATTATGATTTAAGAGCCAGACATCATTGTGTTAGCAATTTTCACCCTGAGTCCTACTTCTTTATCATCGTGTCCTGCGCAATCTCAAAATAAATTGATGATCAAAGTACCGGAAATACAAGGATGTCTGAATGTTTCGCAAATTCAGGGGCCAAAACCGATAGATTTTGAAAGAAATCATTCATATCATTATAATCGTTGATACGTATCATGTATTCATTTAGAATTTCGAAAACAATGTTTCCTATATGGAACCCACTGTAGGCCAAACAAATTAATAACTCCTCAGTCAATTCAGGCTTTCATTGAAACACTCAATAGCATATAGTCATCCTACCTGGATGGATCACTCTCGTATTTGGAAAGGAAAATATCTTTTTACAAGAAATTGAAGCAAATGAGACATTATGATTAGCGTTGACAACGTTGACAACTTGGCGTTTAAATGGCTTCACCAGTGTCTGCTGTAATCATTACCTATAAAGACTACTCGGTATCTCCAATTTTAATTTCTGGCAGAAGCGAAAGCCCATTTAGTTGTTTAGCTAGAGTTTATATGCACATTGGCTGATCATTTTGTTATAACGCCATTGGCTGCAATGTCTTCGATATTTATCCTAATAAGATTAATCAAATAAAGGAAAACAACATCGAAGTTCGTTATACATTTCCTTTCCTATAGCACCGATGGTTCACACAGATATCGGTCCTTTACTTCAAGCGTCATACTTTTCCTGAGCCTTAAATCCGCTGTATCTAATTGGAATTTTCTAGCCAGTCTTCAGATTAAACTTCCGCACATTTTGGATGTTCCACGATAATTAAAGGCTAGTATGTATTAAGTGTTGGCAAACTAGTAACAAATTAGTTCAATTGTGACCAAAAGGATAAACCAAATACAGCATGCACGGAAAGTATAATCTCATGCACATTCGATTTATGCATACTGGTAACTCAATAGTAGGAACCGGTATTACGCCCTTTCACCACTATATATTTGGGTGAGGGATGTGGGATAATAGGACGGTACAATCTCCTAGACCAATGTATAATGAATTAGCGTTGAATTCGCATTGTGCAGACTTTGATTGATGTTAGCTTCACTACTGCAGGTTTATACATTCGTCTAGGATACTGTACCATCCTATAATCCCACATTCCTCACCCAAATATATAGTGGTTAAAGGGCATAATACCGGCTCCTACTGATGAGTCGCTAGAAAGCACGAAAAGAATATGCATGAGATTATACTTTGCGTTCATGTTGCCTCTGGTTTATCCTTCTGGTCACATCTGAACTAAATGCTTACTAGGTTCGCAACACTTAATACATACTTGCATATATAGCAGTTCTCCGCAACAAACAGTATTTAATTGTTATATATTGAATTGAATGCTTACCGCGATATGTAATAACTGATATCGATCAAGGCCAGTGTGTTTGAATTTACTGGAGTAACAGGTGTTCATAAATATTTGTAATTCTCAATTTTGGTAAAGTATAGTATACATTGATATCTATCAGGTTGTTACCATGTAAAGTAATGTATTTTGGGCGTAAAATTTGGTCGAACCTTCACTTTATTTAGCTCGGAGTTCCCATTGGCCAATCCTTTTATAACCTTAGTCGTGTTCGCTATTGTACTCTCTAACGAGGAGATCCAATAAAAAGCTCATCGACCCCTCCACCAGACTTATGCAAAGTTTTTTGACAATTGCCTTCGGGCGTTTGGAGTTATAGGTCATTCAGCCAGCCCCAGTGCATCATTCAAAAGAGATATCATCAGCTCTTCGAGAACACAATTCGCTTTTCCAACTCAGTAAGTCAGAGCTACGTGTCTCCAACACGATGCACCATATCGTCACAGAAGGACAATCTATTGCACTCAAGAAGCGACTACTGGATTCTGCTAAACTGGAAGCTTTCCAAGAGGAATAATCAAGGTTGTTGGGAAAAGGAATCATCAGACCATCGAAACGTTCATGAGCATCACCACTGGACTTAGTCTCTAAATTAAACGAATCCTACAGAGCCTGCGAAGAATACCGCAAGTTAAATTTAGTGAAAAAATCTTATGCATATTGTATTCCTAATATTAACACCTTACATAAAATACTCAACGGCAGCAATTTATTCTCAGTGATTGACCTCAGGCAAGCCTACCACGACATCTCGGAGGCGCCGAAAGATATTAAAAAGACTGTGGTCATCACTCCATTTGATCTTTTTGAATATCTGAACATGCCTTTTGGACTTAAGTGTGCTACACAGGTATTTCAAAGATTCATGGACAACATACTTCACAACGACACCGTTTACTATATTTCATTTCTAGATGACAAAATAGTATTCAATCCAGACTTAGATTCTCATGCCAAGCATCCACGAAATGTCTCAGACAAAAATCCAACCATGGACTCAAGATCAACAGTGACAAGACACAGATTGCATCTAAATCCGTGGACTTCCTAGGGCTTAATATCACGCCAAAAGGAATACAAATTTTGCCGTCAAAGGCGAATTCAATCAGGAATATCAGGTCACCGAAGACTGTTAGCGAGTTGCAAAAAATTTTAGGAGACATAAATTACTATCGCAATTTCTTTTCCAGCCTATCAAGACAACTTTATCCTTTTTGCAGGCACCTGCGGAATTGAAAAGGATTTAGCAAGAATTCCATCATTACTTGGTCATCTGAGAACGAGGAATTACTTCGACTCGCCTTCAACTCGTTAGAAAATGCTACAATGCTAACGCATCCAGATTTTCAACGACCATTTATACTCACGACAGATGCTTCTGAATTTGCTATTGGAGCCACGTTGGAACAAGAGATCGATGGAGTTTGGATGCCTACCAGTTTCTACTCGCGTACTCTCCAATCAGTAGACACGAGGTACAACAATTTCGGTCGAGAACTTCTCCTAATCCACGACGCAGTGCGACATTTTATTAGCATCATTCGCAGCAGCAGATTTGGTGTTTTTATATATCATGCATCATTAGCTAGCGCACTTCAACACGCAACTTCAACTATCACCAAGTACTCTACCAGAGTGGAAATAAAGCTTTCACGTCTAAGCAAATAACAATTTGACATTTTTTATGTCAAGGGCGAACAAAACTTTATTGCAGACGCTCTTTCCAGGCTAGACGCCTCGCTTAAACCACCTTCGCCGTCGCAATTCACTGTCAACTCCGTGACACTCAGTGAACCTGCACTAATGCATTCACTCCTGCAAACGGAACAGCGCGGTGACATTCACATTCAAAGATCAATAGCCCATCACCCCACCAAAATCATATGTCGTCTCTGGGAAGGCTTATCAATTGTTTGCACCACGGGTACGTAGCTCAACATGCTAGTTCTGCCGACCAGCCTTCAGAAAACATTTTTCGACTCAATTCATTCAATTTCTCACCCAGGAAGCAAAGCGACTTCCTACAGATCGTTTCTAGGGTCACAGGCTCAGGTAGAATGCTAAACGATGGGTCTCCGAGTATGTCGTTTTCCAGAAAAAAAATTACACGACACATTCTTTCTATGTTGAAGCATTTCCGAACTACTTCTCGCCTAGCCATCGTCCACATCAACGAAGTTCACCTGAATAATGTTCAAGGTTACAGCTACCTTCTAACTATGATTGATAGATTTACACGATGACCTCCGGCATTACCTCTTGGAATCATTACTGCAGACGAAGTAGATAACGGATTTATCTCTGCATGGGTATCCAATTATGGTGTTCTCAATGATGTCATCACTGACAGAGGCACATGCTCATCATCGGGTCGTTTGAAAACATCCTTTCGGTTCATGGGATGCACCTTACACCAGACGACAGCCTACCATCTCCAATCTAACGGTATAGTAGACAGAATGCATAGGGAACACAAAGCTGCTTTAGTATTTTCGTTCATTACTGACAACTGGGTCGATGCACTACCTTTAGTTCGGCATGTCATTCGCTCCTGCACTCGGGAATTCAATAAAACGTCTGCGTCGCAACACTTGTGTAGCATAAATCTACGCCTGCTTACTCAGCTTTCACGTCTTTTACCCGCACAGAATGACCCATAAGACAAAACTACCCGCCTACGTCTTCATTTCGGTAACGTGTCTGAATAGCAGCCGAGACATACGCCTCGTCCAGTCTTCGTTTACCAACAGCTACACAGCTGCAAAAGATTAATCGTTCGCAATGACACTGCTGTTGCATCTTATACAACCAAAGTATCGCGGTCCTAACCCGATTTTGCTCAGACAGCCAAAATACTTCATTATCATGCAAGGCGCGACATCTACATCAGTAAGCATAGACAGGTTGAAACCGTTAATCGGACCGCCTGGTCCTGGGAGCATTAAACTTTCTACACACTTCTCAGGCTTCATTTGCCTACAATCTCAGCCTATAAATAGCTTGTTTTGCATAACGCGTAACCGATGTTTTTTAATATTAATGTTTCGTTATTTTATTTACTTTACGCGCAATACTTGCATCCTATTTCACAAAACGTGACCTATGAAACACATTATTCATTTTTTTCTCACACTCATTTGTCTCACGTGATATAACCAGCAGTTCTTAGCTGACAATGGTTTAGCATTTTTTTAAACAATTATTTGGTATTATGCTAGCTCTTTGGCAATGTTCAAGTACACCTTTTTGGTCGTTACATTTTGATTTTCATGTATATAATTTTACTTTTTGACCTATGGCTCACACCTGAGCTCACACTGCCTATTTTGGTATGACCAGTTACTTAGAGCTAACGCCTTTGTCTAGCAACACTAAGTAGATATCAGTTTCATATCATGGTACAGACCGCTTTCAATGCATATCTCAACTTCATCAATTGCACAATGACCACTCTACGAATTTCATGACCACAACGTCGAGCACACACTAGCTCCTTTGCTCGCATTCAAACACATTGACGGCGATCCAGCATGCCGAATTTTCCAACGTAAACATGGAAACTTCAGTAGCAATCTACCTTGAAAGCCTTACACTGCGGCTCCTAAACATTATACTTCCTAGTGGTTATTTGGCATCATATCATTGTTGAAGCAACCAAAAACATACTAAAGTCCAGAAATAAGCTACATTTTCTATAGCTATTGGCAGAATAATAACCAGTTGCTTAACTTGGTTCGAACTCTGCCATGCATTTCTTATCAAGCCTCGCCGAGTGGAATATTTTTTCTTTTGTTCAGACAGGAAAGTAATGTAACGGCTAATGAACAATTCGTCGATATATTGCGCAAATGAAATTCAAATTCAATTTACGTGGTACCAATTAAAAACAGGCGAAATTTGCATTTAACCAATGGTGTGCGAGCTTTCAATTTAAGTGCATTTAAGCACGGTGAACTTACGATGCCAAACAGTTGTCGATTTTGCATTCTGCTGCGCGCTACGTGTGCGTTCTGTCTGCTGACGTCACCTACGCTGATTCTTGGACTTGCTTCACGCACATTGGCAATTTCAGAAACGTCAATCTTGTTGCCAGACAAATAGTGAGACGTAGAAACAATTACTATTGAACTCACAAGTTTGCCGGTTTTTTTTTTTTAGAATAGAACATCTTTATTTGGATTCAAACCACACATGTTCCATCAAATAATAAAATTAGAAAATGTACAATATAAAAAGATATCACATCACATATATATGTACAATTAGTTGTACTGTACAATTTATCAGCATCAGAAAGTTCAGCTGTAAACAGTGATAGATTCTTCATCAAAATTAGGAAAATTTAAGTTATAATTCGAGTATAACATTTTGTAAGAAAAAAAGGAAACATGACTAATAATTGATTGTGTGCATTGTTGATTAACAAGATGATATAATGAATAACATTTCAGTTTTAATAATACAAAATTTGAAGATAGAATCTCGAGAAATTATGTTGCTGAAAAACAATTAATCCTGTCTTTTATTTAACCATGAGAAAGTATTATCATAATCAAAATTAAAAATATCAGCAGGATTAAGCACTTTTTTTAGTTCGGTAGATAAAAATTTAAAAGACATTTTAGTTGGAGGCGTTTCTCTAAGCCCCTTTGGCAATTGATTGTAAATTTTGTAAATTTTTGAAAAAGAGAATAGCTTGCCCGCAACATTCCCCACCAATGGCGGAGATATTGCAAAATGACCAGATCTAGTTCCAATTTCATGACTCTTTCTTATGGGATTCATATAGGCACCAGACCACTGGTTGGAATGGAAAGCTTTTATGCATTAGCACATTCTCCGAAACCATAAAGGATGCAGTGATACAAACTGTAATCTAGTGGCGTATATAGTGCAGGAGATAGGACTAATTTGTTTCAGAACTTTTCTTTGTACAGCTTCTATCTTATTAGACAAAACCTTTGTTAAAGGATTCCAAGTAGCGGCAGCATATTCTAGTATCGGTCTAATCCATATTATAAACATTTTAAATTTTATTTCATGCGATATAATATTTCTATTTATTAGTGCCCATCTGTTCTTGGCACTGCCTACTATCCTTTCAATATGTCTCTCAGCAGAAGCCGTACAATAAATAGTTATGCCTAAATCCTTAATTTCTTGCATAAGTTTAATCTCAAAACATCATTAATCTCAGCATCATGAAAATAAACATAATTAAATTCTGTTCTGTTACCTATTTTTGTGTTTATGTCTTTATCGTACACTAACGATGTCAACGCTACAAGAGGAACAACGGTCAACTAGAGCTCGTCTCAAGTGCTTTCAAGAGTATTTCTAGACTGCTACATCTAGCTGACTCCTTCTGCATTTCTGATAAATGAAATAACGGTCTTAATAAGGCCAAAACAGTACTCACTTAGCTATCCTTGAGTTTAACTGATTCTTGTATTGATACGCATTTATTGAGTTGGGCAAGCTGCCAAAGTCTGTAAATTCCGACTTCTTGAAAATGCCGTACGACGTTGGGCAAACCGGCTAAGGTGTTCTGAAATGAGATTAGTTACTGATAGGAGGGCCCTTAAGAGGGCCTGGTAATGCGTTCACTTGAAGTCTTCAGAGTTTGAAGATATCCTAGAGCCTTGGGTGGACTATGGTTGAGTTGTCACTCCCGTGGTTGAGCTGTAATCACGATGTGGATAGCTTCCTGCAGGTTCTGCACTTAATTGGCTCGTCTCTCCGGGTATACCGCAACAAGATGAGTCACGGATGTAGTTAGTTGTTGGTGAAACTATCAAATCACCAGCGTAGGTATTGATAGCCGACAGAACGCACACGCGTGAAGCAGGTAGAATGCAAATGCCACAACTGACTTGCATGGTAAAATACCGTGCTTAAATAGCATGCAATGTGTGCTTGCATACTATTACAAATGGAAAGCCGCTTTTTTCTCATTGGTGCAAATAAATTGAATTTAATTTACGCAATATGTCGGCTAAATTCCAGTCGTTACAACACTTTCTCCGAAACTTTCGAGGTAAACCGCCTCTGAATTTGTCAGGTTGAAGTTAAAACCTAAGCAGGTTGGATCGTTATCAATGTGTTTGTATATGACCAAAGGAGCTAGAGTGCTCGACGTTGTGGTCATGACATTTGTAGAGTGGTCTTTGTGCAATTGATAAAGTTGAGATATGCATTGAAAGTGGCCTGTACCATGATATGAAGCTGATCACTACTTAGTGTTGCTACACGAAAGCGTTAGCTCTAAGTAGCTGGTCAAACCAAAATAGGCAGTGTAATGTCATGTGTGAGAAATACATTATAATGTAAAATATATATACATTAAAATCAAAGGTAACTGCATAAAACTATGTACACGAACATTGCCTCAGAGATGGCATAATACCTAAGAACTGTTCAAAATGCTACACAATTATTAGCTAAGAACACCTGGTTATGCCACGTGAGACAAATACGAAAAATAACGAAAGGTTAAAAAAAAATTTTGATAGTTGATGTTAATGTTTAAAAAAATCAATTACGCGTTATACAAATCAGGAATTTGAGATTGTGAGCAGACGGAGTCTGAGACGTGTGTAGAAGGTTGAACGCTCTCAGGATCAGGCGGTTCGATAAACGGTTTCAACCTGTCTATGCTTACTGATGTCGGTGTAGCGCCTTGTATAATAATGAAGTATTTTGGTTGTCTGAGCAAAATCGGGTAAGGACCGCGATACTTTGGTTGTAGTGGTGCAACAGCATTATTGCTGCGAACGAGTACTCTCTTGCAGCTGTGGAGCTGTGGGTGAACGAAGACTGGAAGAGGCGTGTGTCTCGGCTGCTGTTCGGACATGTTACCGAAATGAAGTCGAAGGCGGGTAGCTTCGTTTTGTGGGTCATCTTGTGCCGGTAGTAGACGTGGGAGCTGACTAGGCAGGCGTAGATCCATGCCATACAAGAGTTGTGACGCAGACGTTTTAATGGATTCTCGAGTACGAGAACGCATGGCCAGCAGAACTAAAGGTAGTGCATCGACCCAGTTGCCATTAATGGACGAGGATGCTAAAGCTGCTTTGAGTTCCCTATGCATTCTCTCTACCATGCCATTAGCTTGGGGATGGTAGGCAGTCGTCTGGCGTAAGATGCATCCCATGTACCGCAAGGTGGTTTCGAAACGATCAGAT
Source organism: Eudiplozoon nipponicum (assembly GCA_029291075.1). NCBI lineage: Eukaryota > Metazoa > Platyhelminthes > Monogenea > Mazocraeidea > Diplozoidae > Eudiplozoon > Eudiplozoon nipponicum. The sequence goes on along the minus strand of JAQBSW010005444.1, from coordinate 44,742 downwards.
GAGAAGCAAGTGCCTCTGTCCGTGATGACCTCATTGGGAACACCATAATTGGATATCCATGCAGAGATAAACCGTTAGTTACTTCGTCTGCAGAAATGGTGCCAAGAGGTAATGCCGCAGGTCACCGTGTAAATCTATCGATCATAGTTAGAAGGTAGCTGAAACCTTGAACCTTTGTCAGATGAACTATGTCGCTGTGGACGATGGCTAGGCGAGAAGTAGATCGAAAATGTTGCAACTTAGAACGAGTGTGTCGTGTGATCTTGTTTTCTGACAAATTGCACACTCTGTGACACATCGTTTAGCATTCTGCCTAAGTCTGTGACCCCAGAAACGATCTGTAAGAAGTCGGACAGTCGCTTGGCTTCCCGGGTGAGAAATTGAGTGAATTGAATCGAAAACTTTTCCCTGAAGTCTGGTCGGCAGAACTGGCTTGTTGGGCTGCGTACCCTTGAAGTAAACAATTGGTAAGCCTTCCCACAGACGGCATATGAACTTGGTTGGGTGACGGGCTATTGATCTTTGAATGTGAATGTCACCGCGTTGTTCAGTTCGCAGGAGAGTTGGCGTTAGTGCAGGTTCACTGAGTGCCACGGAGTTGACAGTGAATGGTGAGGGCGAAGGTGGTTGTAGAGAGACGTCTGGCCTGGACAGGGCATCTGCAATGAAGTTCTGTTTGCCCTTGACGTGAAAGACGTCAAATTGCCATTCGCTTAGACGAGAAAGCTGTCTTTCCACTCTGGCAGGGTACTTGGCGATAGATGAAGCTGCGTTTCGAAGTGCGCTAACTAGTGGTGCATGATCTGTGAAAACAACAAATCTGCTACTGCCAATGATGCTGATAAAATGGCGCACTGCGTCGTGGATGGCGAGAAGTTCTCGGCCGAAAGTGTCGTACCTCGTTTCTACTGGTTGGAGAGTACGCGAGAAGAAACTGATAGGCTTCCGAACTCCGTCGATCTCTTGTTCCAAAGTGGCTCCAATAGCGAATTCAGAAGCATCTGTCGTGAGTAGAAATGGCTTTTTGAAATCTGGATGCGTTAGCATTGTGGCATTTGCTAACGAGTTGATGGCAAGTCGAAGTAATTCCTCGTCTTCGGATGACCAAGCAATGATGGAATTCTTGCTAAGTCCTTTTCGGTTCCGCAGGTGCCTGCACAAAGGATAAAGTTGTTTTGAAAGGCCTGGAAGGAACTTGCGATAATAGTTTAGTACTCCCAGGATTTTCTGCAAATCGCTCAAAGTCCTTGGTGACTTGATATTCTTGATTGAATTCGTCTTTGACGGCAACGGTTGAATACCTTGGGCCGTGATACGATGCCCTAAGAAGTCGACGGATGAAGTTGCAATCTGCGTCTTGTCACAGTTGATCTTGAGTCCGTGGTTGGATAAGCGCGAGAGAACATTTCGTAGATGTTCCGCATGAGATTCTAGATCTGGACTGAATACCATAATGTCGCCGAGATATGACATACAATAAGCAGAGTCGTCGCGAAGTATGTTGTCCATGAAACATTGAAATGTCTCTGTAGCACACTTAAGTCCAAAAGGCATGTAAAGGTATTCGAAAAGGCCAAATGGAGTGATGACAGCAGTTTTCTCGATATCCTCTGGTACTACCGGGATGTGATGGTAGGCTTGTCTAAGGTCAATTACTGAGAAGAAATTGCTGCCGTTGAGTTTTTCAAGTAATGTGTTGATATTTGGAATAGGATATGCATCAGATTTTGTCACTGAATTTAGCTTACGGTAGTCTCCACAGGCTCTGTACGATCCGTTTGATTTTGAGACTAAGTGCAGTGGTGACGCCCATGAACTTTTCGATGGTCTGATGACTCCCTCTTCCAAAAGCCTTGAGAATTCTTCTTGGGCAGCTTTCAGCTTAGCAGGAGCCAGTGGTCGCTTCTTGAGTGCAATAGGTTGTCCTTCTGTGACGATATGATGCATCGTGTTGGAGACTCGCAGATCGGATTTGTTAAGATCGAAAAGCGATTTGTATTTTTGAAGAGCTGCTGATATCTCTGCTGAATGATGCACTGGGGTTGGCCTAATGACCTGTAACTCCAAACGCTCGGAGGCAAGTGTCCAAAAGCTTTGTTCAAGTCCGGTGGAGGGGTCGATGATCTTTGATTGGCAAGATCAACAATGAGCCGAAATTTTAGAAGGAAATCAAGGCCTATTATATTATGTGAGACCTTGGCAATGATGAAGTTGTGGGAAAATTCACGTCGTAGACCCATGTTGAGTGTGCGGTATTGGCAGCCATAAGTTGGTATGGGCTCGCCTGTAGCTGTTGCGAGAAGAACGCCTAGCGACATCTCGGCCATTGAATCACCTTTGAGAACTGAGACTGCCGCACCTGTGTCTACGATGAACTCTTCGCCAGTTTTGAAATCAAGAAGGTGCAGAAGTTCGTTTGGCTGTTTGGCCGGGTCATGCAAACAAGTAGGCTGGTGATTGCGACCGGCATTGTCTGTTTGGTTCTCTATGTGAAAAATTCGGCGTGGACGAAAAGAGTCGACAGGGATGTCGGATTGTAGTTGGCTTCTTCCCTGTAGCGCCGTTGATGCCGTTGATGTGCAGAAAGTACGGTCTTCTACTTCCTGCGCCAGACGTTTCCCGATACTGATGCACCCTTGTGCCTGCGGTCTGTTGTCCTCTCCGTCAGCTGTGGAAATTGTCACTCATTCGGAAATTCTTCGGAACGACAAAGACAAACTTGGCAAGCATAAAAAACTTCTGGTGGCTATAACACCAGTTCTTTGGAGCATATTCATTAAAGGATTGCGGAGATCTCGATCGCCGCCTACCATTATAATTTGACTTGGAAACGAATTTTGGTCGAGCATTCACTTGATTTATCTCGGATTTGGTAATGGCCAATCCTTCTAGAACTTTGGTCATGTTCGCCACTGTTCTCTCTAAAGAGGAGATTCTATCATCTTGCGGGGGTGAAGAAAAGGATGATGGATTCACTTTGGGTTCCAAAACCCTATATTCTAACTCACATCTCTCAGATAAGTCATCTATAGAGAGAGTGTTGGGGAGCTGTCTGGCAAAGAGTTTTAATGTTTGGGGAAGATTGTTAATAAAATCAACCTTAGCCTCATGGTCAGAAATGTTGGTTTTATACCAACGTTTCCGTAATTCCCTCAGTATTTCGATGGGGCCAAGATTTGGCATATCTAACTGCGCATATTTGTTTATTATCTGCTCAGTTTCCGTGGGTCCAAGCAAGGATTCTACCTCGTTTTGTAGGCCCAAAATGGGATTAGGTAGCGTCCTAATGGCCTCAAGCTTAGGATAAATCCGTCACTGCAATTCAGAAGGTAGTTTAGCAAAAACCTTCGACAGTTTTTGATGACTGTCATAATCAGGAAACGGGGAGAAAGCTGGAGTCTACGCGCATAAAGAATAGCTCACTATCTCCATCCCAAACAGGAACATCAATATCTAAAATTGGACCTGACATTTTAACAATCTTACGGGATCTTAAAAGCATAAATTTATAAGCAATATGAAAATATATAAATATACTTTAACGAAACGCTTACCCACAAACAGCTTCCACAGTTGAATGAGCGCAGAACAAAAGCACGTTTTGTACGTAGGAAAGATGAACAGAGGCCCCGTCGGCCTTTGATGCCAATGTATTATTATTTTCCACAGTTGAATGAGCGCAGAACAGTACGTACGGTGCCGTTTTGTACGTAGGAAAGACGAACAGAGGCTCCGTTTATTATTATTATACCCCCAAAAAAAAATCACAAATCCACGAATATATATACCCAACAGAATTCCAGAAAACCACGATCACGGTAGAGAAAAACGCAAATGTTAATCGATTTTTATCCCAAATAGATGAAAAAGGAAGTCAATTTTATTTATACCAAAAAAATCAGAACAATAATCAATATCCTGGCGCGGTCACCAATTTTGTAAACGCCCCGGCTTCAAGTAAATGCCGTACGACGTTACAAACTCGGTTAAGGTGCTCTGAATAGAGATTAGTTACTGATATGGGGGCCCTTAAGAGGGCCTGGTAATGCGTTCTCTTGAAGTCTTCAGAGTTGAAGATGTCCTAGAGCCTTGGGTGGACTCTAGTTGAGTTGTCGCTCCCGTGGTTGAGCTGTAATCGCGTTGTGGATAGTGTCCTGCAGGTTCTGCACTTAATTGGCTCGTCTCTCCGGTATACCGCAACAAGATGAGTCACGGATGTAGTTAGTTGTTGGTAAAACTATCAAATCACCAGCGTAGGTATTGACAGCCGACAGAACGCACACGCGTGAAGCAGGTAGAATGCAAATGCCACAACTGACTTGCATGGTAAATTACCGTGCTTAAATAGCATGCAATATGTCTACTTGCACACTATTGGTTAAACATGGTTAAACGGCAATTTCGCTTTTTTCTCATTGGTGCAACGTAAATAAATTAGAATTTAATTTACGCAATATGTCGGCCATTAATTTGTGTCGTTACAAATTTAAATTTTTTTAACGCAACTGATATTAGATGCTGGAATGTACCTTCATCTATATTGTCATACAGGTGTAACAATCAAATTGCATATTTAATGCTAATTCATGTAAAGAATAAAAAAGTGAAAACACCCTGGAAAAAACCATTGTCACATCTCTCTGACTGTGATTTTAACACTGTAACGGCACCAATAAATTGCCGAACTATTGCGTAAATTAAATTCAATTTGATTTATGCTGCACCAATGAGAAAGAAGCAAAACTTGCCGTTAATCAATAGTATGCAAGTAGCCATATATTTCTATGATATGGCTATTTAAGCACGGCAAATTTACCATGCAGTTCAGTTGTCGCGTTTGCCCTCTGCTTTGCGTTACGTGTGCGTGCTGTCGGCTGTCATCACCTACGCTGATTATTGGATTGCCTACACCAACAATTAGCAAAATCAATGACACAAATCTTGTTGCTGTACAACCGCCGAGACCAGCCAATTAATGCAGAACTTCAACGAAGTTTCCACATCGAGATTACAACGCAACAACAGAAGGAACCACAGCCCAATTCAAACCAAGGCTCTAGGACATCTTCTCACTGAAGGATATTTCCTCGGCATTTGCCGGAGAATGCACGACCGGTCCTGTTAAGGGCCCCCTATCAGTACATAACGCTATATTTATGAGATTTCAATGCATATCTCAACTTTATCTATTGCACAAAGACCACTCTACAAATGTCATGACCACAACGTCAAGCACTCTAGCTCCTTTGGCCGTATACAAACACATTGACAACGATCCAACCTGCTTAGGTTTTAACTTAAACCTGGCAAATTCAGAGGTGATTTACCTCGAAATCTTCACGCTGCGGCTCCAAAAACTTACACTGCTCTATTTTGCCTCACGTGCTATGACCGTCCACTAGAGCTAACAATTTGTGTAGCAATTCCTAGTGGTTACCTGGCATCATATCATTGTTGAAGCAACCAACAAGCATATTTAAGCCCAGCACTTATGGTTCATCATATTTTTGCTTAACTTGGTTCAAACTCTGTCATGCATTTCTTATCTAGCCTCGCAGAGAGGAATTTTTTTTCCTTTTTTTCAGAGAGGAAAGTGTTGTAACGACACAAATCAATGGCCGACATATTGCGTAAATTAAATTCAAATTTATTTACGTTGCACCAATGAGAAAAAAGCGAAATTTCCGTTTAACCACGTTTAACCAATAGTGTGCAAGTAGACATATTGCATGCTATTTAAGCACGGTAATTTACCATGCAAGTCAGTTGTGGCATTTGCATTCTACCTGCGTCACGCGTGTGCGTTCTGTCGGCTGTCAATACCTACGCTGGTGATTTGATAGTTTCACCAACAACTAACTACATCCGTGACTCATCTTGTTGCGGTATACCGGAGAGACGAGCCAATTAAGTGCAGGACCTGCAGGACACCATCCACAACGCGATTACAGCTCAACCACGGGAGCGACAACTCAACCAGAGTCCACCCAAGGCTCTAGGACATCTTCAACTCTGAAGACTTCAAGAGAACGCATTACCAGGCCCTCTTAAGGGCCCCCATATCAGTAACTAATCTCTATTCAGAGCACCTTAACCGAGTTTGTAACGTCGTACGGCATTTACTTGAAGCCGGGGCGTTTACAAGGGCTGTAACAACACAAATCAATCGCCGACATATTGCGTAAATTAAATTCAAATTTATTTACGTTGCACCAATGAGAAAAAAGCAAATTGCCGTTTAACCACGTCTAACCACGTTTAACCAATAGTATGCAAGTACACATATTGCATGTTATTTAAGCACGGTAATTTACCATGCAAGTCAGTTGTGGCATTTGCCTTCTACCTGCTTCACGCGTGTGCGTTCTGTCGGTTGTCAATACGTGTGCGTTCTGTCGGCTGTCAATACCTACTCATCCTGTTGCGGGATACCGGAGAGACGAGCCAATTGAGTGCAGGACCTGCAGGACACCATCCACAACGCGATCACAGCTCAACCACGGGAGCGAAAACTCAACCAGAGTCCACCCAAGGCTCTAGGACATCTTCAACTCTGAAGACTTAAAGCGAACGCATTACCAGGCCCTCTTAAGGGCCCCCATATCAGTAACTAATCTCTATTCAGAGCACCTTAACCGAGTTTGTAACGTCGTACGGCATTTACTTGAAGCCGGGGCGTTTACAAAATTGGCGACCGCGCCAGGATATTGATTATTTATCTGATTTTTGGGTATAAATAAATTGACTTTCTTCTTCATTTGTTTGGGATAAATCGTAGCGTCACCTGTTGCGTTTTTTGGGTATGATCTGGTATATATTCGTGAATTTGTGGTTGAGCATATCATAATTCGGCTGAACGAGGCCTCTGTTCGTCTTCCCTAAAGGAAAATTTCAAATTTTGGAAGCAGTGTGTTATTCTTGCTGTTGAAAATAATAATTCATTGGCACTAAAGGCCAGCGAGGCCTCTGTTCGTCTTCCCTACAGGACAATTTCAATTTTTTGGAAGGAGTGACGCTGTTCTGTGTTGAAATAATAATACATTGTCATCAAAGGCCATCGGGGCCTCTGTTCGTTTTTTCCTTTTGTACTGGACAATATCAAGCAACAGTGGAAGCTGTTTGTGGGTAAGCGTTTTCGTTAAAATATATTTATATATTTTCATATTGCTTATAAATTTATGCTTTTAAGATCCCGTAAGATTGTTAAAATGTCAGGTCCAATTTTAGATATTGATGTTCCTGTTTGGGATGGAGATAGTGAGCTATTCTTTATGTGCGTAGACTCCGCTTTCTCCCCGTTTCCTGATTATGACAGTCATCAAAAACTGTCAAAGGTTTTTGCTAAACTACCTTCTGAATTGCAGCGACGGATTTATCCTAAGCTTGAGGCCATTAGGAAGCTACCTAATCCCATTTTGGGCCTACAAAACGAGGTAGAATCCTTGCTTGGACCCACGGAAACTGAGCAGATAATAAACAAATATGCGCAGTTAGATATGCCAAATCTTGGCCCCATAGAAATACTGAGGGAATTACGGAAACGTTGGTATAAAACCAACATTTCTGACCATGAGGCTAAGGTTGTTTTTATTAACAATCTTCCCCAAACATTAAAACTCTTTGCCAGACAGCTCCCCAACACTCTCTCTATAGATGACTTATCTGAGAGATGTGAGTTAGAATATAGGGTTTTGGAACCCAAAGTGAATCCATCATCCTTTTCTTCACCCCTGCAAGATGATAGAATCTCCTCCTTAGAGAGAACAGTGGCGAACATGGCCAAAGTTCTAGAAGGATTGGCCATTACCAAATCGGAGATAAATCATGTGAATGCTCGACCAAAATTCGTTTCCAAGTCAAATTATAATGGTAGGCGGCGATCGAGATCTCCGCAATCCTTTAATAAATATGCTCCAAAGAACTGGTGTTATAACCACCAGAAGTTTTTTATGCTTGCCAAGTTTGTCTTTGTCGTTCCGAAGAATTTCCGAATGAGTGTCAATTTCCACAGCTGACGGAGAGGACAACAGACCGCAGGCACAAGGGTGCATCAGCATCGGGAAACGTCTGGCGCAGGAAGTAGAAGACCGTACTTTCTGCACATCAACGGCATCAACGGCGCTACAGGGAAGAAGCCAACTACAATCCGACATCCCTGTCGACTCTTTTCGTCCACGCCGAATTTTTCACATAGAGAACCGAACAGACAATGCCGGTCGCAATCACCAGCCTACTTGTTTGCATGACCCGGCCAAACAGCCAAACGAACTTCTGCACCCTCTTGATTTCAAAACTGGCGAAGAGTACATCGTAGACACAGGTGCGGCAGTCTCAGTTCTCAAAGGTGATTCAATGGCCGAGATGTCGCTAGGCGTTCTTCTCGCAACAGCTACAGGCGAGCCCATACCAACTTATGGCTGCCGGTACCGCACACTCAACATAGGTCTACGACGTGAATTTTCCCACAACTTCATCATTGCCAAGGTCTCACATAATATAATGGGCCTTGATTTCCTTCTAAAATTTCGGCTCATTGTTGATCTTGCCAATCAAAAGATCATCGACCCCTCCCACCGGACTTGAACAAAGCTTTTGGACACTTGCCTCCGAGCGTTTGGAGTTACAGGTCATTCAGCCAACCCCAGTGCATCATTCAGCAGAGATATCAGCAGCTCTTCGAAAATACAAATCGCTTTTTGATCTTAACAAATCCGATCTGTGAGTCTCCAACACGATGCATCATATCGTCACAGAAGGACAACCTATTGCACTAAAGAAGCGACCACTGGCTCCTGCTAAGCTGAAAGCTGCCCAAGAAGAATTCTCAAGGCTTTTGGAAGAGGGAATCATCAGACCATCGAAAAGTTCATGGGCGTCACCACTGCACTTAGTCTCAAAATCAAACGGATCGTACAGAGCCTGTGGAGACTACCGTAAGCTAAATTCAGTGACAAAATCTGATGCATATCCTATTCCAAATATCAACACATTACTTGAAAAACTCAACGGCAGCAATTTCTTCTCAGTGATTGACCTCAGACAAGCCTACCATCACATCCTGGTAGCACCAGAGGATATCGAGAAAACTGCTGTCATCACTCCATTTGGCCTTTTCGAATACCTTTACATGCCTTTTGGACTTAAGTGTGCTACACAGACATTTCAAAGATTCATAGACAACATACTTCGCGACGACTCTGCTTTTTGTATGTCATACCTAGATGACATTATGGTATTCAGTCCAGATCTAGAATCTCATGCGAAACATCTACGAAATGTCCTTTCACGCTTATCCAACCACGGACTCAAGATCAACTGTGACAAGACGCAGATTGCAACTTCATCCGTCGACTTCTTAGGGCATCGTATCACGGCCCAAGGTATTCAACCGTTGCCGTCAAAGACGAATTCAATCAAGAATATCAAGTCACCAAGGACTTTGAGCGATTTGCAGAAAATCCTGGGAGTACTAAACTATTATCGCAAATTTCTTCCAGGCCTTTCAAAACAACTTTATCCTTTGTGCAGGCACCTGCGGAACCGAAAAGGACTTAGCAAGAATTCCATCATTGCTTGGTCAACCGAAGACGAGGAATTACTTCGACTTGCCATCAACTCGTTAGCAAATGCCACAATGCTAACGCATCCAGATTTCGAAAAGCCATTTCTACTCACGACAGATGCTTCTGAATTCGCTATTGGAGCCACTTTGGAACAAGAGATCGACGGAGTTCGGAAGCCTATCAGTTTCTACTCGCGTACTCTCCAACCAGTAGAAACGAGGTACGACACTTTCGGCCGAGAACTTCTCGCCATCCACGACGCAGTGCGCCATTTTATCAGCATCATTGGCAGTAGCAGATTTGTTGTTTTCACAGATCACGCACCACTAGTTAGCGCACTTCGAAACGCAACTTCATCTATCGCCAAGTACCCTGCCAGAGTGGAAAGACAGCTTTCTCGTCTAAGCGAATGGCAATTTGACGTCTTTCACGTCAAGGGCAAACAGAACTTCATTGCAGATGCCCTGTCCAGGCCAGACGTCTCTCTACAACCACCTTCGCCGTCACCATTCACTGTCAACTCCGTGGCACTCAGTGAACCTGCACTAACGCCAACTCTCCTGCGAACTGAACAACGCGGTGACATTCACATTCAAAGATCAATAGCCCGTCACCCAACCAAGTTCATATGCCGTCTGTGGGAAGGCTTACCAATTGTTTACTTCACGGGTACGCAGCCCAACAAGCCAGTTCTGCCGACCAGCCTTCAGAGGAAGGTTTTCGATTCAATTCACTCAATTTCTCACCCAGGAAGCCAAGCGACTGTCCGACTTCTTACAGATCGTTTCTGGGGTCACAGACTTAGGCAGAATGTTAAACGATGGGTCTCAGAGTGTGCAATTTGTCAGAAAAACAAGATCACACGACACACTCGTTCTAGGTTGCAACATTTTCGGTCTACTTCTCGCCTAGCCATCGTCCACATCGACATAGTTCATCTGACAAAGGTTCAAGGTTTCAGCTACCTTCTAACTATGATCGATAGATTTACACGGTGGCCTGTGGCATTACCTCTTGGCACCATTTCTGCAGACGAAGTAACTAACGGTTTTATCTCTGCATGGATATCCAATTACGGTGTTCCCAATGAGGTCATCACGGACAGAGGCACTTGCTTCTCATCTGATCGTTTCAAAACCACCTTGCGGTACATGGGATGCATCTTACGCCAGACGACTGCCTACCATCCCCAAGCTAATGGCATGGTAGAGAGAATGCATAGGGAACTCAAAGCAGCTTTAGCATCCTCGTCCATTAATGGCAACTGGGTCGATGCACTACCTTTAGTTCTGCTGGCCATGCGTTCTCGTACTCGAGAATCCATTAAAACGTCTGCGTCACAACTCTTGTATGGCATGGATCTACGCCTGCCTAGTCAGCTCCCACGTCTACTACCGGCACAAGATGACCCACAAACGAAGCTACCCGCCTTCGACTTCATTTCGGTAACATGTCCGAACAGCAGCCGAGACACACGCCTCGTCCAGTCTTCGTTCACCCACAGCTCCACAGCTGCAAGAGAGTACTCGTTCGCAACAATACTGCTGTTGCACCACTACAACCCAAGTATCGCGGTCCTTACCCGATTTTACTAAAACAGCCAAAATACTTCATCATTATGCAAGGCGCTACACCGACATCAGTAAGCATAGACAGGTTAAAACCGTTTATCGAACCACCTGATCCTGAGAGCGTTCAACCTTCTACACACGTCTCAGGCTCCGTCTGCCCACAATCTCAACCTGCTTTGTATAACGCGTAATTAATTTTTTTAAACATTAACATTTAACTATAAAATTTTTTAACCTTACGTTAATTTTCGTATTTGTCTCACGTGGCATAACCAGCTGTTCTTAGCTAACAATTGTGTAGCATTTTTGAACAGTTCTTTGGTATTATGCCATCTCTGAGGCAATGTTCGTGTACATATTTTTATGCAGTTACCTTTGATTTTAATGTATATATTTTTACATTATAATGTATTTCTCACACATGACATTACACTGCCTATTTTGGTATGACCAGCTACTTAGAGCTAACGCTTTCGTGTAGCAACACTAAGTAGTGATCAGCTTCATATCATGGTACAGGCCACTTTCAATGCATATCTCAACTTTATCTATTGCACAAAGACCACTCTACAAATGTCATGACCACAACGTCGAGCACTCTAGCTCCTTTGGTCGTATACAAACACATTGACAACGATCCAACCTGCTTAGGTTTTTATCTTAAACCTGGCAAATTCAGAGGCGATTTACCTCGAAATCTTCACGCTGCGGCTCCAAAAAACTTACACTGCTCTATTTTGCCTCACGTGCTATGACCGTCCACTAGAGCTAACAATTTGTGTAGCAATTCCTAGTGGTTACCTGGCATCATATCATTGTTGAAGCAACCAACAAGCATATTTAAGCCCAGCACTTATGGTTCATCATATTTTTGCTTAACTTGGTTCGAACTCTGTCATGCATTTCTTATCTAGCCTCGCAGAGAGGAATATTTTTTCTTTTTTTTCAGAGAGGAAAGTGTTGTAACGACACAAATCAATCGCCGACATATTGCGTAAATTAAATTCAAATTTATTTACGTTGCACCAATGAGAAAAAAGCAAATTGCCGTTTAACCACGTTTAACCACGTTTAACCAATAGTATGCAAGTACACATATTGCATGCTATTTAAGCACGGTAATTTACCATGCAAGTCAGTTGTGGCATTTGCCTTCTACCTGCTTCACGCGTGTGCGTTCTGTCGGTTGTCAATACGTGTGCGCTCTGTCGGCTGTCAATACCTACTCATCCTGTTGCGGGATACCGGAGAGACGAGCCAATTGAGTGCAGGACCTGCAGGACACCATCCACAACGCGATCACAGCTCAACCACGGGAGCAACAAATCAACCAGAGTCCACCCAAGGCTCTAGGACATCTTCAACGCTGAAGACTTCAAGATAACGCATTACCCGGCCCTCTTAAGGGCCCCCATATCAGTAACTAATCTCTATTTAGAGCACCTTAACCGAGTTTGTAACGTCGTACGGCATTTACTTGAAGCCGGGGCGTTTACAGGGCGTTTACAGTTCTAAACCATGCAGGAATTAAGATAAAATTGGTGAGTACAATCAAACATTTCTAAAATTTTAATAAGCCTTTAATTCAAACATACTATTTCATTTTTTATTATTTATAGAAACAAATAAAAATTACTGATAAAATATGTTCGATTTGATAAATGGCATGACTTTGTAGAGTGAAAATTAATATATATATATATATATATTCTAACTATATTAAATAATTTTATGTATTTTATTTTTCTAATCATAATATATGGAAAATACACTTTTGCCTGAATTTACGGAATGTGTTACCGACCAAAAGTTATTTGATAATATTTTGACGCAATCGTCGTTTCTATTATGTAGAAAACATAGAAATAGTCATAGACATTTACTTCGTCATCATAAGCATATTTTGTCACATTTAGTAAACCAATGTGATTTGCGAAAAGAAACAAACTTTAAGTTGTACATTACCGGAAAATTTCTTACACTCGAAATTTTGAAAGTGGAACAGAATAATCGTAATGCAATATCCTTAATTTTGTAAGAAAAGTATATTTTAGAGCAAATTCTGAAAGATTTAAGTGAAATCGATCAAGTATCTAATCTTCTGTCTCATATATGCTATAAAGGTATCGAGCATATTTAACTTTAAGGTGAATTTTTTCCCTCCGAACAGAATATTGTTATGGCAAACATCGTATCCTGTTTGTTATTTCAAGTTCTCGTTCGACTAGCTTTAACAGAATATGAAACTGCTGCTTTACAAAATCAAGAAGATAATAACAATAATGAAATAGATTTATTTATGGAAAGAATTGTTCAAGCTGAGCGAGTGTATTCATTATATACGACAGAAATTGCAATATCAAGCAATGATGGTCCAGAATGCATAGAGAGTTTGTTAAATCTGTGCGATGTTGAGAAGAAAACTTTAAATTGTGCGAATTTTAAGAGATTAGTTTTTGAACAGGATTACTCTTGTCTTATTTTATTTAAAACAAAGGTGAGGCTTAATATATTATATGTCATCTAACCACAACTATTACTTCTAAATTCATTATCTCCTGTTATTTTATTAGTATTCTTAAGGCTTTTGATTCAAAATTGAGTTTTGTTATCGTGATAGCTTAACCCACGCAAAAAATACAAACTGCGTTATTTCATTCAATAATCTGTAACTCGGGTCCTCTGGTAGTCCGATACAATTTTATATTTCAAAGCTTTCATTCATCAACTCATAGGCACGGGGAGCATATTAAAGCATTTGCTTTCTGTGTGGGAATTTAAAAATTACAAATATTTACATTTATAGTGTTAAAAATAATTTCATAACAATAGAAAGCGCTTTCAGACAATCAGCTAATTGAAGGCTTAAAGGAGAAGGGACAAGTGAGAACCCATCAACTGAGGCCAAAAATTACATCATCTGAAAAGATAAAAGGTTCAAGATTTTGCCGACCTATGAGTGCTAACAATTGTCCCGCACAAGAAAAATGCGGTCAAATCCGAAACCAATAGAAACAATGTTAAACCTAATTAATTTAAGAGTGTGCACATACAGTCTAAAAACTAAACATTCTATGAATTTGAAAATTATTCATTAATACTTTTTTATGCATATTAGCAGCCATGTGAGTTTCTCTCACATCTTATATAAATCGATAATATTTATCCGAATATATTTACGTGTACACATCATAGATAAACTGCAAATCTAAACGAACATATAAGAAACCGTTTTATTTCCTCTTACATATTAGAATAGAATAGAATAGAATAGAATATCTTTATTTGGATTCAAACCACACATATTCCATCAAATAATAAAATTGGAAAATGTACAATATATATTAAAAAAATTATCACATTTTTTTATCACATCACAATAATTGTGCAATTAATCTCATGAGATAAGTATATCTCACTAGTTTTATTATACCATATAACAATATCAGAAAGTTCAACTGAAAGAATAATATATACATCATCAAATTAGGAACAATTGAGGTATATATCGAGTGTTAAATTATGCAATAATTGAGAACCATGACTAGCAATTGATCGTATGTAATGTTAACTAACATGAAGATATAGTGCATAAAATTTCAATTATAATAAAACAAAACTGGAAAATAAAAATTTCAAGAAAAACTGTTTCCGATAACAATTATCCTTGTCTTTTATTCAACCATGAGAAAGTATTATCATAATCAAAATAAAAAAATTCAGCAGGATTGCAAAATTTTTCAAGTTCAGTAGATAAAATTTGAAAAGACATCTTAGATGGAGGCATTTCTCTAAGCCCCTTCGGCAATTGGTTATAAATTTTGTAGATTTTTGAGAAAGAGAATAACTTGCTCGCTACTTTCCCCACCAAAGGAGGAGATATAGCCAAATGTCCAGATCTAGTTCCAACTTCATGACTCTTTCTTATCGGAGTCATATATGCACCGGTCCACTGGTTCAAATGGAAAACTTTTATACAATAGCACATCCTCCGAAACCACAATGATTGCAATGATACAAACTGTAATCTAGAGGCATATATAGTGCAAGAAGTAGGACTAATATGTTTCACAACTTTTCTTTGTACAGCTTCTATCTTACCGGACAAACCATTTTTTAATGGATTCCAAGTAGCGACAGCATATTCGAGTACTGGTCTAATCCATATGATATACATTTGAAGTTTTATATCATTTGATAAGATATTTCGATTTACTAGTGCCCATCTTTTCTTGGCACTGCCTACTATACATTCAATATGTCTCCCAGCAGAAGCTGTACATTGAATAGTTATGCCTAGATCCTTAATTTCATGCATAAGTTTAATCTCAAACACATCATTAATCACAGCATCATGAAAATACACATAATGAAAGTTTGTTCTGTTACCTATTTTTAAAGCTCTCGTCTTTTTATTGTTAATTCTCAGTCCTAATTTAATCAAATATTTGCTCAAATCATACAAATCTAATGTCACATTATTTTTTGAGAATTCGACATTCTTTGGATCAATTGGGAAGATTATTTTTAAATCATCAGCGAATTTGCAAACTCGACCGTTAAGGATCTTAGTTTCCAAATGTGCAAATACAATTTTAAATAAAATTGGCCCCAAGCTTGATCCCTGTGGAACTCCACTCGTTACTCGTTTCGATTTTGATATCAAATCGTTTACTTGAATACTCATTTGTCGATTATATAGATAGTATTTGAGTAATCTAAAAATATTCGGATCAATGTTTAACAAACTAATCGCATTCAAAATAGCATCAAAAGATATAGTGTCAAAAGCTTTTGAGATATCTATGAATACAATTAAGGCATCTAACTTATTCTCGTCTAATGTAATTACATGTTTCCACATGGAAAGCAGATTAGTAGTTGTCGATCTACCTTTCGTAAAGCCATGTTGACATAAGTCAAAATCAGCCGGAAGCTGACGTTCTAAATGATCAAGTATCAATCGTTCTATTATCTTCAAAAACGAAGGGATAATAGAGATTAATCTATAATCACTGGCGCACGTTGGCTTACTTACTTTTGGCAACGGCTTAGCTACTATCGTTAGTATATCGATTGGTAATTTCCCATTCTTTAAAATTATATTTATAAAGTTGCAGAGTACATTCATAAATTTTAAAGGTAATTGAAGCAAATTATCAATCGAAATACCAAGGTGATCTTTTTGTGTTTTTGATTTGATTTTTAACATCAATTTTATCAATTCATCACTGTCAATAACAAGTCCTGGTTCTTGGTCTCCCAAAGAATCAGATGGTTCTATAAAATCTCTTCCATTCTGTGGATTGCATATCAAATTGCCAAATACTTCCTCCAATTCACAGAGAAATCCATACTCAGTTTTATCCACAGGTAGAATAAGCTTTAACTTTTCCTTGTATTTACTGTAATCTGTGAGGAGTTTGAATCCTAATCTAGGATTACTCTTCATTTTGGCCAAAATAATTCGTTCTGATCTTTGACGGATTATTAGCAGTGATGAATTTATTTCCTTATCAATGGAATCTAATTTCATTTGTTTAATACTATTAATAAGACTACACTTTATTATATTATCTCGTTTAATTCTTAGTTTACACAGTTTCCTATTAATTCGTTTCGGTATAATGTCCGTAAACGTAGCTGCCTGAAATAAAATAGATAATAACGATGAAACAGAAGAAACAAATTCATCAGTATTCAAGAAATAAAAACTCTCATAATCAATCAGTATACTTAATTCTCTAAAAAAATTCCAGTTGATTCTGGAACAGTGCACGTGTGCATTTTCAAAACTTAGTTTCTGTGTTATGCCACTCAAGATGTTCCATTGTAAAATAATTTGTTTGTGATCCAATTCTTTGAAATAATTGACAACATCATAACTGTGCGATTTCACCATTTCAATTTCTAAGTATACATGATCTAAGCATTGCGAACCTCTAGTTGATTCCTTTATAATCTGCTTGAGATCATGGTTAGAAAAAAAATTGGTTATTTCACAGTCCTGTAACTTATTAAAGTCACCTACCACTACATTATAGCCATGGTGGTCAAAGATAGATTGAAGAGAATTGGTAAATGTTTGATCATCAAATAAAGTAGCATACGGCGGTCTGTAAACCGCTGTTAAGATCAGATTATCAAATTGTATAGATAGGAAATCAATGATAGCATTATCATCACTAATATGTAAAATTTTCGCCTTAAATACCGATTTACTATAAATGAGTACTCCTCCACCTCTTTTATCCAGCGATCTGTCCTTTCTGAATAAAGAATATTGAGGAATATCAAATTCATGACTTTTAATATCCTTATTAAGCCAAGTTTCAGATAATATTATAAAATCAAAGTCGTTACTTAATATAAAATTAGACAGCAAAAAGTTCTTATTCTTAACACTGCGAAAGTTAGCATAAAATAAATTAAATGTAGAAATCGACTTATCTAAACAAGTGTCGACTATTACTGATTCAACCTTATTGGCTTCTTTACTATTCGTTTTCCGGGCCTCGAAGCCATACTTCCTCTCCCCCCGCTGTCCACGACATTTACTAACGATACTTCGTTTTTTGATTTCGTATCTTCTCTTGTTAAATTTCTTGTAATGTCGTAGTCAGAAGTAGGTGGACTCCGCTCCTGGTTGTTCTTTAGCTTTTTTGCTTTTGCCAACTTTCGTTGGAGAAATGTTTTATCACGACCAATATGTATGCTATTAAAACTCGGACTCTCACCTTTCCTTTTATTGATGGCCTCAATCTGTATATTTGTTGGCCTCTTTGTTAACTTTATTACCACCGGTCTAGGACGATTGGATCTTTTTCCAACTCTAAAACATTTAGCAATATATTATATAATAATCTAAATATTTATACACATATATTGAAAATATATAAGTAAGCATTTAAGCAACCATCCGTGTTCACTCCACATCTTATATGAATATATAGAATCATTCAAATAAATGTCACAGTAAATATCATGTATATATATTATATATACACAGCATATATATATACTATATATATATATATATATATATATATATATATATTCTTTATAGACATATATGAATGACTCTATATATTCATATAAAATGTAGGGTGAGCTCACATTGTTGCTTAAATGCTCATTTAGATATTAGCAATATATATGTCGTTGAATATTTAGATTTGTATATAAAATTTGAGAGGAAACTCAAATGGTTCCTTTTATTTTATTCTAGTTATACATAACATATATTGTGCGTAGACGTGTAAATATATGGATATTTATTTGTTTATATAAAATGTGAGACTAAATAAAAATGTATATGTAAAGTAATTATAATATATACTCAGTGTGAATAGTACGTATTTGTAGTTCAAGGAACCCATTGTGTTACTTAAATATATATATATATATATATATATATATATATATATATATATACTTTAACAAGAGTGCTTTGACCGATATGGTTTATCGATTAAGGGACTCACATGGTTGCTTTATATGTTATTCATATTATATATGGTTTATACATACATATATATAATATATAGATATATAATTATAAAAGATGTTGGAATAACCAACATATTTGCCTATATGTTAATCTATTTATGCATATGATATGGTGTGAAGTCGTATATATAAAAATGATTTTCTATATAAGATATGGGTATAAATAAATATAAATAAGTAGATAATAAAATGTTATTAATATATTGCTAATATATTTTATACTCAAGGTGATTAATAGTGACCTACCTTGTTTCTTACATGTAATTTTATATAAACATAGATATGTATATGGTTTGGACAGATATATATATATATAAATGAAACCAATTATATTTATACATGATATGAGTATAAATGTGTATTTGTTTGAGATATCATTAGTTAGCGTAGGCTCCACAGTCGGTCTTTTGAAAACGAGAGAATAATGCTTTTTTATTTCAATAGATTTACTTACCTCTCCCACTGTATGTCCTATTGCACACAGAATGAGATTAGGTAAACCGAGAATTTGTAGATTACTGCAATCTGATAAAATTAATTTTTTTAAATTGATCCTTTTAAGCGTCCAGAAAAGTAATTTTTAAAAATCGAAACACGACGGATGTCAATCCATATGGGAGGCTTTTAATTATTCTATAAATATCAGTTTAGATTAGAATTCACATATGTGCATATATAGGTTGTTGTGTGTGTTGGGGGTGACGTGGATTAGTTTGTCTATAAATTTGAGTATAAGAGAATGGGTATGGAGACCGAATATTAGGGCTGATTATAAAAATACTTTAGGATTTAAAATATATATAAATAAGCCAGTCTTGAATGACGATATCACATTTGCTGCAAGTTGCATTTTTCCTGTGAGCATAGAGTCAACCCTGAAGATGGGACTGAAATTAAAGTCCTGAAAATTCGAAAAATGTCTGAAAATCTGATTTCGACATCATTTTTGGAAAAACAGTTGATGGAGGGCTTCAAAATGAAGGGACATGTGAGCACCCATCAATCGAGGCCAAAGATCAGTGCACCTGGAACTGTAAAGGATTCAAGATTTTACCTAGCTACGAGAGCCATCATTTTTCCCGCACAAGAAAAAGGCGGAGAGATTAAAGACTGAAAGTAGTGTTCTGTACATTTAAGAATAAAATGACTGATAAAATGCAATTAGTGTTTTGTTCAAATAAGAATAAAGTTATTTTTAACACAGTCATACTACATCATTCGCTGTCTAAATTGAAGCCATCTGCGTTAAATTTAAAATGAATTCCTGTGCAGGGTCTTGTTTTCGTTTCTTGTGTATGTTCTAAAGCAAATTCTGTCATGCCACTGCTTTTTGTTGTTCTGAAATAATCGTTGAGAATTGTTATGTTGATGAAACATGTTCTTGATCGTTATCGCTTCCTGATATAATTGGGATCCTGATGAAATGGAATTAATTTTCTATTAAAAAAGAAATAAAGTTACTCTAAATATAGCAATAATATATATGTATATATACATATATATATTGAATCTCGAGAATATGCCATATTTAACCACATCGCGTAAAGTTTGACTGGCATCGGTGAGGAATACCGATCTAGTTTATTAACCGAAATGAACACCTAATAGTTCCTATGGACCCAGCAATAGCCATTTTTATTATCGATTATTCAAAGTACAGACGCAATGTAAGCATAAGAACTTTTGCAATCTCATGTTCTATGAAGTTTATCAAAATCAGCGTGTGCCACCTCACGCTTTCTATACCGCCACTGATAAAGACTTAAAAACTGACATATTCAGAACAGTTAAACAAAAATTGATTGTGTGGGTGGTGGTAACAATTATTTAAATCAATTTGCGAGCGTGAAGTAAACACAAATCCCATTGTATTTAACCAGTCGTCGACCAACATAACAAAACTGCCGCCAGTCGCAACGCACTGACGCGTTTCGAACCTTCCTTGATCATCATCAGAGTACGACGGCAAACTGACTTGCAAGGATTAAACCGAAAAGCATATATATGGAAAGCAAAATTAGATATGCGGCTCTCTCCTCTAGTAGTATTGCATACATTGTACGTGACTGTAAATGTCGGCTGCACAATTTCTGTGCAGCTTAATTGGTGGAAAAACGTTACATTATTTTTTACCAGAGATTGATAAGCATGAGGTCTAATAGTCTTGCTTATCTTACATCGAAAAAAGTTTGTAATAATCCCTCATCTATTGATATGGCTTTTAGTGAGTTGGACCTCACACATAGCTATCAAGACTGTAAATTTTGGCAGGTCCTTTACACTGGTAAAAATTCCGTACCTAGAATATTTCGTTTAATATATTCTACCAGCATTTTAAAGCCAATTTCATGCCTAAGCAAATGGCGAGGTTATAGCTGTTCCTGAAAACATCTTTTATGTTCCTATGTCTGTCATTATTTAGTTTATTGTATAATTTAGCAGTGTTCAATGCTTTTGACATGTTCAATGACTGAAGTCTCTATATTTAATAGGCTGGCATACCGGCCAGCAACAGCTCCTATTAGATTAATATCTGAGATGTAGTTTGTGGTTTTAAAGTTGAGGCTGAGTCTGCACAACAGCCATTTTAAGTATTAAATGCGGAGGGCTTCCTTGAAGATACTCAGATCAATATTTTCCAATATCGTCAAACGGTAGTCAAATGGCATCTGACTTGTTGAATTTGAGCCATTAATAGCAGTTTCTTCTCATCTGTTACGTATTTGGTTTTGCAACGATGAGCTGTCCTCCACCAGATTCTCACATGCCATCTGGTGTCTCAGCAACCAAATTATTATGTAGTATCTACACTTCATCTCAAAACTGACATGATACTGACTTAAATACTTCCACGTACATTATAAGGCTACAACAATGTAATTAAACGCAGCGTAATTTGCAACACCATGTGCGCCATATATTTCGTTACTACTGGTGATGCAACATAATTGCTTAGTTTAAAATAGTTAGTGTCCTCCAAATTGTACGTTTTATTTCATCGATCTAGTTCGGGCTTGTAAAGCAAGGCGATGGTCGCATTTCTTCCGATTAACGAAACATTCTGAAATAATATGAGATTCGCTGCACATGGTTTTATAGACATAGATTTTTCACATACATTTCATGCTAAAATCCACTCCGCAATGTTCCATTCTACTTATATTTTTTATTTATGTATGAACTAGTGATAAGGCAAGTCTAACATGTAGACGTCAGTCAACAATTTAATAAACTAAATTGGAGTTCCAATTTTATAGTTATTATAACACAATCAACATATTATTTAAATCAAGTTTGTGAACTTGAAATAAACACCAATCCAATTTTAGTTAACCAGTCAAATTACATAGCAGAACTAACATTTGACACTCATACTGACGTGTTTTGACTTTCCGTGATTGTCATCATAGTACGACAGGATGCTGAATAGCGAGGATCAAAACGTTAAGCATATAAATGAAAAGAAAAATTTAGATATGTGGATTTTACTTCTAGTAGTTAAAAAAAATATTGCGGAGATTTCGGCTGTACAATTATTATTCAATAACGAATGTTTAATTTTTGAAGCCTTCGCCAATCATCGATTGCACGGATGTTAATAACAATTCTTTAAATCGAGTTTGCGATCTTGAAATACACAACAATCCCATTGTATTGAACCAGTGAAAAAAATAGCAAACCTACCGTCAGTCACACGAACGGACGCGTTTAGAAACTTCCGTGATTACATTCGGAATACCACAAGAAACTGACAAACGAGGTTTAAACCACAATGCAAGTTTATGGAAAGAAAAATGAAATATAGCAATTCCACCTATAGAAATTTCACATACATTGCACATGTTTGAAAATTTCAGTTGAATAATTTCTATGCAGTGAAAAACAGTACTTTTCTGCAGCTTTCCCTTCAACTTTATATTATATATCTAAATAAACTTTGATTGCACGAATGAAGATAAAAATTCTTTTAACATATGTTTGTTAGTTTATTTAAACAAATTTAATCTCTCCTCAATTGGGACGACGCCTACTTGACGAAAAACTATTAAGATATGCAATTATGTATTCTCATGTCCCATCGATGTCCGAGAAATTATAGTAATCAAATCTGTACTTCAATAATCTACATAATAGATAATTTATATTTATAGCAATTCAATTTCTGAAAATTAAATTTCCTTCATTCTTTTTATAATTCGTTACATTCGAAAACTTTAAATACCCAATAATTCATTTTAACGTGCTCCCTCCATTTATATATATTATGTATAAATTATAACTAAAAACACTAGAAAAGTTAAATCGACCACAAGTGACTTGATGTTTAATTCTAGGTTCTTCAAATATTACAGTCTGTAAATAAGCTTTATATGAGGAAAACTTTAAAAACAGTTCACAGAAGCAAAACATGAACATTTTTCTCAAATAAAAATGTCCTGCTTTAAATACGTTCATAACAAGGATCTTGCGATTCCGTTTTTAGTCATTAGTTTAATAATATTATGTACTTAATCAAGTAACCTGCACGAAGGTGGTAATATGATATTAGAGAATGTTTAAGTTTTATGTCGAATAACGAATTGGTAGGTAGACTATAAACTATATTGATCCGATAATATTGAATATCTCCAACAGTAAAATATATATTTATAATTCTACTATATGAATTGTTCTTTTATAACATATCTCTTTGGAAAGGTTGAGGTAATAATGTGTCAAATGTGCGAGTGGGAGCCTCTTCTAAATCTTGATACGTATTTAAAAATTATTGTGAAAGCGTTGAACAAATGTTGTTCGACGAATTTGAAGAACTTGATATTAAATTTTATATGAAATTTGGATTTGAATTGTTTGATGGAGATGTCATCTGACTTTGTTTTAAAACGAGAGAGGAATGACGGAAATTTAAATCAGGATTTAAATAAGTAGTTTATATAGATTATTGAAAGGCTTTTGAAAGCAGAAGTTGACTGTGGTAT
The DNA here is from genome assembly GCA_029291075.1 of Eudiplozoon nipponicum. Taxonomy (NCBI): domain Eukaryota; kingdom Metazoa; phylum Platyhelminthes; class Monogenea; order Mazocraeidea; family Diplozoidae; genus Eudiplozoon; species Eudiplozoon nipponicum. The sequence continues at coordinate 21,120 of JAQBSW010005444.1, read as the reverse complement.
ACAATAACGCTTGTATCAATGCTAAATATTATCCAGATTTCACATTCGTTTCCCGCTTGCTGGCTACTCGCCAGTAGCTGTGCCTTAGGCTACTTTATAATTAATCAAATAATGTATCAGAAAAGTAAGGTGCACTCGCCTAACAATAAGTTTAAACGTAAGTGCAAATAGCAACCATTCTGAACGCAAGCTTTGTCAAAAAATGTCTTTGCTTCTGGCTTCTTTCACCATCAGTTTTAAGGTCGTTCTTAAATTCAAGACGTCATTCATTTAAAATGTCATGTTTATATACAAGTATGTATTAGGTGTTGCGAACCTAATAACAAACTAGTTCAGTTGTGACTAGAAGGATAAACCAAAGACAGCATGAACGGAAAGTATAATCTCATGCACATCTGTTTTGTGCTTACTGGCGACCATCAGTAGGAGCCGATATTACGCCCTTTAACCACATATATTTGGGTGAGGAATGTGGGATAATAGGACGGTGAAATCCCTAGACGAATGTGTAAACCTACAGTAGTGAAGCTTAGCATCATATAAAGTCTCGAAAATGCGACTTCAACGCTAACTCACTCTATATATATATATATATATATATATATATATATATATATATATATATAGAGAGAGAGAGAGAGAGAGAGAGAGAGAGTCTGTAAAGGATACTAACACTATGGCTATTGTGTCAGTAACCGATACCAACATTATAGTACCGAAAAGGTACATGGTACTAGCACTATGGTTGCCGAGTCGGTACATGGTACCAACAAGATGGATAGCAATTTACGCTTTAGTTCACCGAAATTGAGAATTACAACTATTTCTGAACACCTGTTACTCCATAAAATCCATACACTCTGGCCTTGATCGATATCAGTTATCACATTTCACGGTAAGCATGACATCATTCAATATATTGTTGATAACAGGGAACTGGCATAAATGCATTTACGTATCACATACTATTCACCCTAAAAGTGGTTAGGCCATTCAGAGACAGGAATAAATATCTAGATGTGCAGGTAATATGTTTAGCTGCCATCGACGCGTGCATTGAACTCATACTCATACTTAATTGAAAGTAATTGTTCTATGCACTTATCGGCTAACTAGTTTATCACTTAATATGGAGGATTGCACTGTCCGTTTGACTCACACTACTAAACCAAATGTACAATGCGTTTTGAGAGTAGTGCTGGTCTCACAGATCACTCGGCATTAATCATCAAACGCTCGCATCTTTGTGGACGCAGCTCGAAAAATTCTATTTTCAGTATATCTTTTTATTCATATATCAACTAAGTTGTTACAAGTTGCGTCATGCCTATTACATAACTTGAAATATTTACGTAATTGCGCTGCAAAGTTTGGATAAAAAAACAAAATGAACTCGTCGGTGTTGTCAAGGCATCTTGTTCAATGGAGATCTCGTGGATATTTTTCTATTATAGCTAATTGTGTTTTCTTTGTTCTCCATTCGTCAGCTGTTGGAGTTCACTGGGTAATGGGATTATTCTATAAAGTAATACAGAATCAACTAAAAGAAGGCTGTATTTGCAATACCAGCTTGCTGTGTGATACAATTAGTCTACACATAGTGTTTGGAGATCAAAGTGACATCGTTTTATGTCTTGTGTAAAAAAGGATTTCATTGTTCTTCACTTTTTTTATATTTTTTTCTGACTACAGCGGGACACCTTAGAACGTTGCATTAACATAACTGTGTGCAAAAGGATTGCATAAAAAGGTGAAGATTTCGGGTTGAATTGAAAATGAACGATTTTAAAAAAATAAGAAGAGCAAGCTGTTACGATATATGTGATAATTGTTGGTATTCGGCATCGTAATTGGAAAATTTTTGATAATAATTAAATTTCATCTTCCCGGAAATAGGTTGTCATAATTATCTATTTAACTATGGCTTTGAATGTCACCAGGATATAAACTCACTATTATATTCGTGATAAATACAACTATAGAAATTGTAAATTCGACTACCCCCTAAAATCATTCTCTCACTGTGAGTCTTCATTCGATTTTTTTCTTTTAGTTTCTCTTTAATTTTATTAGGTGATTCACAATGAGTATTTACTATATTTTAAAATTTTGTTTTTGCACATTTTATTCAGGTTTTAGCTTCATTGGACAATTCCATCGGGTTGCGGTTAAATTCTGTTTATCGTGTTATTGCAAGCCAACTGGGAACTTATAGATCATCAAAATTTTGGGAAAGCTTCTCTTTTGAAAAATCAACTGAATATGAAACGCAATGTCCTCGTGATGTATCGATCAATCACGATTTGACTTTTACAGATAGTCGCGCTCTGGAGCAGACTGTTCTGGAAAATGGTGTTCAAACTTCGAATTGTAAGTTTAAACGAATTGTATGTGGTGTGCCCATTAGTCAAATTAATAACACTCATTCTTCTACTACTACTACTAATACTTCTATTAATACTACAACAACAACAACAACAACTACTACTACTACTACTACTACTACTACTACTACTACTACTACTACTATAACTACTACAACTACTACCACGACTACTACTACTTCTTCTTCTACTACTAATACTACTACTACTACATACTACTACTACTACTACTACTACTACTACTACTACTACTACTACTACTACTACTACTACTACTACTACTACTACTACTACTACTACTACTACTACTACTACTACTACTACTACTACTACTACTACTACTACTACTACTACTACTACTACTACTACTACTACTACTACTACTACTACTACTACTACTACGACTACTACGACTAATACTAATAGTATAGGAGTAGTATAGTAATAATTCAAATAAAAGCTGCTCTTTTAAAGAACGTATTGTTTTATTAAAAGGTCATACACTACATAAAGAAACTAAGCTAATTGATACAATGAGACAACAAGTAATCAAGGGTTAAATTATAAGATAATCCGAAAATAAATTAGGAGATATTGAATTATTCACCTCCCTCCCCGCCCTCTGTATATTAATGGCGATACAGTGTTCTTATTATTTTACTTGAGCGAATTTATGTTTCTGATTCATGCAACATTCGCTTCCTACCATTAGTTAAAGTTGTATTCCAGATCGGAGCTAATGATTTTTCTACGGCTATTTCATTTATTTTGTCAATTCTCGATTTAATTTCAATGGGTTATCTAATCAATCTTATCGATCAATTGCGACCAAAAATTGATATGTGTCTACAACCATCTTAATTAATTATGCATCCTGTCTCCACTGTATGACGTGCAAGATCCGATTTATTAACATGGCCATACTTTCATTCAGTTTTATGTTCTTCTCTTCTTACCTTAATTGGGTTCATGGTTTCATCAAAATACATGAGGTTACAGTCCTTACTTGGAATTTAATACACTCCTGATGTGTCTAACGGTTTAATGTTCCCATTTTGTTTGGGAAGTTAAGTTTACATGGTAAATCGGTGTTTTAAAATGGTACATAAATTGTTATTCAATGCTACCGTTCATATTTTCCTACCAAATTTCGAGTCAGGTACTACCATGACTCTCTGACCTTCTTTTATTTTATAAGACTAAGTATTTCCAATTCTGAATAAATTTACTTATGGCATTCATCATAGTATCTTCTATTAATATTAGAGGTTTCCCATTAGTAGAAAATATTTTTCGCAATCTACCTACTTCAACATTCATTCGTTTTGTGTCTGTTAATCTCATGTTTCTAATTGTAATCGAGTTTGATATACCGATTTTCTTTTCACAGGGATGATTTGACTTGAAATTGAGAAGGATACCCTAGTAAGTATCCTTCTAATAATTATCTCGATCTTATTTTTTATCATTGCTAATTATTTTGATATCAAAAAAGTGGTAATTCGCCTCATGATTCATTGTCAATCGTAAATTTCTGTTCGCTCACTTGAGTGGTTAAGTTTTAAAAAGTTATTAATTCATTCACCCTATGATTCTATATAACTTAAATGTCATTCAATAATCTTACAAAGGGTTTTGTATTTAGGGGTGTCATATCTTAAAGATTTTTCTCAACGTAAGGCTTGAAGCTATTTTCTATCATAACAGACAGTGGTTGTCTCATTGAAGCACCTTTAGTTGGCTTATGAAATTCATTCCTATATATAGAGTAAGTAGAAGACATACATGTGTTCATCATCTCCAAAACATGTCTCATCGTCATTTTCCTTGTTTCTAAAACTGTCGGGTCATCTAGCAGGATATGCTGAAAATATTCCAGTGCTTTGTGTTCACATTGACACCATATCTAAACTAACCATATATAAACTCACCAATCTATCGTTTTCATTTAGATCACGTCTATCGACAATCTCAACGAAATGGTGTGGATTCAACAAAATATGGTCTAAGGTGTAGAATTATATTCTTATTCTATGATATAGAAGCTTAGACAATTTTTATGTTGAGGATTGGTGAACATTAGCAATAATTCTCGAAGGATTATCAGGTTTATGTATCTTTACTAAACCATAGACTCATAGCGCAAATGTATCGCTTTGTATGAAAGTACTACCATGATCTAATTCACTCTTAGCAAACATGCTAGTGTTTAATAATTTCACTTCTCCTTGTATCATATCCGTGGGATCTTTATTTATTTCAGCGTATACGTCTACAGTGTCTAATTGTTCGTAAATTTGATCATTATAATCAGATTGACTAATCAGAACAATCGCTCTTTCCTTGTCTGCTTTCAAACATATAACATTGTTTGCTATTAACACTTTCCTGAGAAATTTTAATTCGAAAATTGGTTTTACATGTTTCCTCTTCGTGCATTAGCACATTTGTGGCTATGTCCTATCCAAAATTAACCTTATCTTTGTCTGAGAGGAATTATGCTGCTTTAACTGCACAGTTTAAAATAAATTTACCACTTGACTTGGTGTGAGTCAAACTATTTGTGGGATGTGCTTTCGGTTGAAAAAGGCTTCCGAAATAGGAAGTCGAAATATCTTGAATAAAATGAAAGACATTTAATGCAAAAACCTTGTCGGGTACAAAATGGGCCAGGTCAATAATCTACTCGCTGTCACGCAGCTTGTTTCGTATAAAGTCTCCAGTATCGTGTGAGAGCTTAAACTATTCTTTAAATCAAGTTTGCGAGCATGAAGTAAACATCAATCTCATTGTATTTAACCAGTCATCGAACAACATAGCAAAACTACCGCCAGTCGCAACGCACTGACGCGTTTGACCTTCCATGATCATCATCAGAGTACGATGAAAAACTGACTAGCAGGGATCAAACTGCATTTAATATATATGGAAAGCAAAATTAGATATACGGCTCTCATCCCAAGTAGTCTCGCATACATTTCCTGTCAAGTACAATTTACGCAAGATTACTAGAGGTGAGAGCCGCATATCTAATTTCGCTTTCCATACATATGCAATGCGGTTTGATCCTTGCTAGCCAGTTTGACGTCGTACTCTGTTGATGATCCCGGAAGGTCGAAACGCGTCAGTGCTTGCGACTGGAGGTAATTTTACTGTTGTTCTATGACTGGTTAAATACAATGGGATTGTTGTTTACTTCAAGCTCACAAAGTTTATTGAAATATTTGTAACCACCACCCGCGCAATTCTTTAATTTAAACTATTCTTTAAATCAGGAAAATTTTTGGTTGTCTAAAACATATTAAAAATTTTTCCACAAACACATAACCTGGGAAAAATACTAATTATCGTTTGCCCAAACATATGCAGTAATCATATGTTTCACTAATGGACATTAATAGGAAAATCAAAGACAGTGTGAGGAATTGAAGTTAATTTTAATATTTTGAGCGATTAGTATAAAAAATGGAATTCGTGAGAGATTCCTGTTTGCATATTTGATATAAAGAATTCGTAATAAAACCGGTACATGTTGACCAGTTCATTAATGATGAACCCAGTCAATCAGACGTATGCATTTGCTTTCCTAGGCAGTAATTAAAGTATACAAGGAATATGTGTTTAGAAAAATTTATTGTCGGCTAAAATTAAACTGTTCATAATATATTAAATTCATTTTAATGACAAGAATGGGTTCGGTATTGGTAGTAACGGGATTTGTTGAGACCGGTGATAAAACTTGAGAATATTTGATTTATTCTTATGCAAACCCTGTGATATATATATATATATATATATATATATATATATATATATATATGCTGTCGCTAACTCGTCAGCCATTTGATCTACTCGACCAGCACTGTAAGAACGCCAATTCATATGTTAACACAATCCATCATTTCTTGAAAATGTAATCCTTTTTTTAATCAAATAGCTTTTGGAGTGTTGATCATAATTTACGATAATAATCAATTTTAAATAATGTTACCATTAATTTAATCAAAAGGAAAACACTGTTCTAGAAAAGTTATCTAAAGTACAAAAATGAGCAGTATCCATAGGAATAAAATGATTCTAAAATTATTCGTGCTAAAACCAAGACTGGCAAACTGACAATAGTGATATGTACATATAAGAATAAAATGACTGATAAAACAAAGTGTTTTGATCATATAAGAATAAAACTATTCTGAACGTAGCCATGCAACATCACCCGCCGTCACAATTGGCGTCATCTGCGTTAAATTTAAATCCAGCTCGTGGACGTAGTCTTGATCTGATGTCTTCAGTATGCTCTGATGACATTTACGTCATGTCAGTTTGCTTTTTAGGCTTTTAAGTACTAGTTGAGTCTAGACATGATGATGACACATATTGCTGATCGTTATCACTTCTTGGTATGATTGGGATCCGAAACGGAGCTCAAATGCAGGCTTCAATCGATTAATGGAAACTGGTTTATACTTTCGATTGCAGTCGCTAAGACATTTTTTGAAAACTCGCTTTATTATCTAATGAGGTACGGTGTAGTTTGGCTTCAGAGTGAACAATACCGCGTCCAATTGAACATAAACTCGCATATATGTATCCGTGATGTTGAAGATATGAACAAACAGATGTTCTCTAGTGGGTTGCGAACGCAGATTTCTTATAACACGCTGAAGTTGCTATATTGTGCCGCGTAATCAGTCTAGTTTTACTGATGAAATGTGGTAATTTTTCGTAATCTTTACAAAAATGTTTAGGAATTTACGCACTCATGGATGGCAGATTCGAACGAGTCATGGGTCTTGAGTTAAGGAATTAGTCTATTGACATTGCTTACAAAAGTATGTACAAATAAATTTGTGACTGGATCTAGCAAGGTACCATGGATTGTATCGAATCTTGACATAATATAGAATATGACATTTTCTCAACGACAAGCGTCCATAGGAATACACGACGTAGACCTAACAAAGCATAAATTTGCAAAGCAAAATGTTTTGATTGATTGGACAAAGGAAGATTTAGACTGTACATCTGTGCTGCATGTTACAGGGAATTTGGTTTTTACTGAGGATATTGCAGCACCAGTATTTATCAAAAACTCTTTCCGCGAGAGTGAATTTTTGACAAAAATTAACAACGTGGTATATTAAACCTACAAAAGTAATACTCGTCGGCCTTACTTCCTCTGCACTTTTTCTGTTCATGACTCTGATCGTCATTCTTGGCCATGGAGAATATGCACGTCAAGTGCCATCACATCAAATATGCATGAAATTTCAGGTGACATATACCAATTTACGATGGTTCATGCACCACGTCATTGGAGTGACCACTGAAGTACGCTGAGCTGACGGTGAACGACTTTCAGGTTTTTCGGACGCTGATCTGTGTATAATTTGATTCTGGCGTTTCAATCAGTGACTGGAACCATTTCGACAATGCAATGGGGAACATCTTCAGGAACGGCGTGTGCCATGTGCAATAATCTAATGGGTTTGTGACGACCTCATTCAATAATTCTAGAGCACTTGCAGCCTTGAATTGGAGATGCGTACCTGTTGAACCACAAACTTGCGCAGAATACTTAATCCTTGTCAAGTAGCTGACTTCATGAAAGCGACCTTGTGCGATTAAATTGAACATAGAAACGAACAAACCATTTGCTTGACGATGAGTTGACCCAAACGGTGCCTCTTATCTGCAAAATTGTTGCTGAGTTTAAATGCAATTAGTGCACGTACAGATGTAGCTTTACCACTCTTGACGAAGGACGTCGTATCTCCAGATGATAATTCAAATAATTTTTATAGATTTCACGTGACTAATTTATTGGCAGAAGCGTAATTTTATTAAACACAACACAATCACTTCAGAAAAGATACATAACAGGCAAAGACGGGTTCAAGACTTTAGTTACCATTCGAATTCAATCTGGTACGCAAAACTAACACAGCACAATTGCCACACCTCAGGCACCAATTTATCGCACCGCAAGTTAGGCCAGCAAGTACCGCGAACAAATATATATACATATATATATATATATATATATATATTCAATCCTATATTAGGAATTGAATTCAATAATTTTTGCCAGAAGTCTGTCTGTTATGTCTACTTTAAGAAAGGATAACTCCTGACATTTTATCGTTTATAAAAATATCCATTTTCTTACGAACAACGATTGTTGAAAAATATAAATAAACAGAGGGCAAACACTGTTTTTTAGTTACATCTCCTGATATAATACAAAGTATTCTTGTCTCATGGCGTTTTTATGTTGTCAATAGACAATTGTATGCGAGTCACTTGTATTTTAGGTATTTTAGTGAGAGTGTTTGCCAGGAAGTGAATCAATTCTTGTCTTGTAGTTCATGTATATTTTTCCTCTAATTTTGCGTTTAAAGCGAATCCAATTAAAAATTCTATGAAAAAGAGGAAGAAGATTATGTTAAATCATCAAGCATCGATTATATGCACAGGAGGGTGTGCAAATGTTATTAATTACTTTGTACTCGTTTCCTGCATCGAATGTGTTATCAACCGCTCATGTGTTATAAAATACAGTTAAATAGGATTAGAGTTTAAATAGACACAACTATTAATACGACAGTATTGAATAAAAGTTCAGATGATGATTGACTCAGATGGTACTTTGCCAACTAGTTCATAAACATTTGCACATTTATTTCATTGAAACTGTTGTAGGAATAACTTCTACCGATGTTAAAAATTATTAGTCATGTAAGCGGTGATAATAATTATTTAAATCAAGTTTTAAACCTATAAATTTTATTCCTTCGCTCTAGTTGTCGCTTGGAAGACCTGATGGTGGTCGCATTACATCCATTTAACGAAAGTATTCTGCCGTAATATTAGATTCGTTGTACATGACATTATAAACATAGATTGCATGCTAAAACCCACTTTGCAATGATCAATTCTACTTATCTTTTTATTTATGTATGATTTAGTGGTAAGGAAGGTCTAACATATAAAAGTCAGTCAACAATTTAATGAACTAAATTGGAGTTCCAATTTCATATTTATTATAACACAATCAACATATTCTTTAAATCAAGTTTGCGAACTTGAAATAAACACCAATCCTATTTATTTAATCAGTCTAAAACGCAGAAAAATCACCGTCAGTCGCACATACTGACGCGTTTCTATATTCCATGGTCATCAGCCAGAATTTGCTGCGGCCCGTACGTGGTGAGTTCCCAGTGAGGACGAAACCGGTCTACTGGATGAATTGTCGTTTCTACACTACACAAATCTTAGTTTATACTTACAAAATTTAAGTATATAAAGGATCAGGTGTTTATATCAAGTTCGCAACCTTGATTATAGTAAATTAATTAGCTTAATTTAAATTTAATAGCAGCTTGTGACTTTTTACATAAAAAAAGGCAAAACAGATGATTGTGAACTGTCAGACACGGAGAAGAAAGTTGTACAGTCTGGCCTACTGAACACCGTTGACTGTAAAGATCGTCTTCTCAAAGAACGTGAATGCGAGTTGACTAAGCAATTGAGCTGGTGTAATGTTAATGACTCGAGTTGTGAATGCCATTTTCAGCAGATGAGTACGGAAACAACTGGTATATTGAGTGAAGAGTTTGGTAACTCATTGGAGCAGTTCACCTTAGGACTTATTGTACAGCACTCTCTTGACAACTATCGTGCCTGTATCCATCACTTGGAAGACTGTTCTGCTGAACATCACATCAGTGTAGATGATTTATTCACTTGCCTAAGTACTGTTACTGGTGAAGGCGGAAGAGGTGATTCAGACAACTCTGCATGTAGTCTATCAGTGATGGATAGTAGTGCTGTATTACGTTATGAGCGACTGAATTCCATGATCGAAAAAAGTCGTATTAAATTAAAAATTCTCCTAGAGGCAGTCAAATGTCTGACATTGGCTGAATGGTAATCAATGTGCATTTTACTTTTAACGCCTTATTGTTTTATTTTTACTAGACATGCATATTTATTTATTGTGATTTAATGAAATTATTGCATAGCATTGCTAATACAATATTATATTTGCTTAGGGATTTTAGAATAAAGTTTGCGAACTTCATATTAACACTAACTTTATTGGTTTTTCCCCTCACATACCACAGCTAAGCTATCGTTAGTCACGGTTAGTATGCTTTGCGACTTAATTGTACAATGGTAAACACTGTTCTTTTTACTTTTAACGCCTTATTGTTTTATCTTTACTAGACCTGCATTAATATTTATTTTGATTTAATGAAATTATTGCATAGCAATGCTAATATAATATTATATTTGCTTAGGGATTTTAAAATTAAATTTGCGAACTTCATATTAACACTAACTTTATTTGGTTTGCCCTCTCACATACCACAGCTAAGCTATCGTTAGTCACGGATAGTATGCTCAGCGACTGGTTAAATTAAATGGAATTCGTGGTTGTAAATAATTGCTATCACTTCTACGCTATTAATAATGTATAGTTTTTTCCACTTCTATGCGTGCGATGTAAGTTGCACAATTGTATGCTCCTGGTGGAAGAAATACTATGCAGCTGATAGTTTCTGTCAAGTAAAATGCCTGCAAAACTAGTAAAGGTGATAGCCGCTCGTCTACTTTCTTCCCTGATACATGAATTTTGGTTGTATTCACATTAATCAGTTTGTTGCATTACTCTAAAAATGACTACATGAATTGGAAAATTCTGGACAGCACGGGATGAGTTCCCAATAAGGACGAAGCCCGTCAACTTGATGAATTGCCTTTTCCAAATTATGCAATGCGTAATTTATTCAGATAATTGTTATTTTATAATGGGACAGGTGTTTACATCAAGATCGCAACCTTGATGTACATAATTGTATTCACCTCCCCTGCGCAACCAATGTTCAATTAAATAGCATATCCCCAGGAAGAGTGATGCCGTTTCTATAATGCCATATGGGCTAACCCTATAGGAAAGTCTAACTAAGAAACATTAGTTAGTATATTATCGAAAATTGTGTGTAGTGTGGGGCAGCGTGGCTAAGTGGTTAGAGCAAGAGATTCCGGAGCAGGCGTTCTTGCGGCGATTTATGGACTGTAAGTGAAGAATTCCTAATTGGTTTCAAACCGATCTTCTGTCTGAATTGTTTTTATTTCGGCTTTTTCTTGTGAATGGAAATTGATAGCAATCGTAGGTAGGTAAAATCTTGAATTCCTTATATTTCCACGTGCAAAGATTTTGTTTGGCCTTGATTGATGGGTTCACACTTGTCCCTTTTGCTCTGAAGCCGTCCATCAGCTGCTTGTCTGAAAATCACCTTGTGGGCTAGTGACAGTTTCGACCTTAAATGGAGTGTTTTGTAGATTGCTTTCTTTTCTCGTCCTGTGCTCGTTTGCTTCACTTTAACATCTTATTTAACAAGTGGCTGAAACATTTGCTCGAGTTAACTATCAAACATTTAATAAAATTTTAGGCTATTCCTATTCTTCAGCTTTATGATCCATTAAATTAATTTTTTAGTGTTTGAAAAATTGCCACGTAACACCACTATTTAATTTAGTGAATTGGTACAAACTGTAGAGGCTCCTAACATATTAGTGTCTGAGAACCCTATAGATGCCAAGTCATGTTCAGTCCTTAATTGTACAATTGAATCTGACAAGCTAGTACTCTCATTCACATCTATTAAATTCATGCCTGCCATAACTTGAGCTAATTTGGTCGTGTCATCAAACTTAAGATTAGCTTCCATGCTGATCGTACTCAATTATTAATTTGATAACTTAGTGTTAGGCAAACGGAATGTGTACTTCTTACGTGACATAACACCCGATCAAATAACCTGGAAAGATAAAAAACGTGAAAGACAGAATTATTAAATTAACTGTTCCAGAACCTCTCCAATATGTACAATTCAAAAGACAAAATGATATCAGGTGTTTGTTGTGAGAAATGAAATAAATGCAGCTTGCTGAGGAAAGTCAGGCCAGTCACGTACAGATAACCAAAACTGAAATTACGCACAACTCAGAAGTATATATACTGTCAAGTATTTAAACAAAGAATGTTCTAGAAAATAAACAAATAATTTCTTTTTAAATAAAATTCGTTTCAATCAGCCAAGGTGGTTTAAATTTATCAGTAAATTTAACTTTAATTTTGTCGGAGGTAATATCTTCCTCCACAAAACCAACACTAATGTGAATATAGCACAATTGATTTATAATTTACGGTTCATTATAAATTATTCTTTGCATCACATTAGAGTATTAATCCAAAGAACAATAGATGGCCGTAGTTAATGTTGTCACGCGAAACTGGTGTTTTTGCCAGTTTTGAGTATATGTGCTTGACTGCGATTGTTTTGAGAGCCACGCTGACGTATATGTTAATAAAACTTAATCCAGTCTTCATTAAGTGTCGTGTTCTCAACTCGGCCCAGTGAAATCCCGGCTTTTTAGTTAGTCTCTTAAATAAGGTTATCCTTCTTTGATTTGCTTTCAAACTGACGCCATTATTATTGTCAATAATACAGGATATTTTGCGCTGTCTCCAGTATGCGATAATTTCCTTATTTACCTACCGATTATGTTTCGTGCTTAATATGTTTTCGTTGATCTTGATTAAGTTATTACTTCATTATGTTTATGAATTGAAGCATTAATTATTTCTCGAGTTTACCTATTAATGAGTTTTGTTCAAATAGGGACAGAAAGGCATGCCAAAGCCTTTATAAACAAAAGATGTCAGCTATAGTACACATACGTTTCGTGCTTAATGGAGATTCAAACACAGCATCCGAACTTACATTCGAAGCAAAATACATATTCGGGCATAATATGTGGGTGAGTCCAATAACCTATTCGTGTGTGTTATGAAGCAAGAGCAAATTCAACTTCGTCTACAGTATTTAGCTAGAAGCCTAAGAAGCCAATTCACTTTACATCATAGACAACAAACCTGCTAAAGATACCAACACGATGAATTCACCGAAATGAAAATATTCATTATTCTGAAACGGCGATGCCACAGACTTTGTATGAAGTTGACTCTACTAATGACTGAATACGCATACGTATGGGAGTATGCATCGTACAACTATTCGAAATTTCTTGGGTTTGTAACGTAGTACCGGTTCCTACTGACGAGTCGAAGGTAAGAACAAAACACCTTTGGATCAAGCTGACTTTTGTATATTCTTCTTGTTCTATTTAAATTTATGTGTTTCCGAGTAAGCAGCATCAAATACATACATGTTTAGATATTAGATTTCCGCAACAACGAATATATAAGTATTATATGCTTTTACTTTCAGAATGTTATGACTGCCGTGAAATTTGATAAATAATATCGATCTAGGTCAGAGTATGCATATTTGCTAAACTATTGAGCGTTCAGAATAGATTAATATGCTCAGTTTTTGCGAGATTTGGACTATCCCGAAAACCAGTTTGTAAGTACATTTTACAAACTCGGTAAAAATAGATATAGTTATTTAGCTTTAAAGTCGCATTTCCGAAGAGCATTTATGAAATTGATTCTCTTAGTACTTAGCAATACAATTAAAAAATAACGGACTGCGCAGATGGTGGTAACAAATCTTTTAATCAACTTTGCGAGCTTAAATTAAACACGAATTCCATTTTATTTAACTAGTCGTTGAACAAGGTAACAAAACTATCGCCAGTGGCACACACTGACGCATTTCGACCTTCCTTGATCATCTTCAGAGTACGACGGCAAAGTGACTAGCGATGATGAAACCGCATTACATACATATATATATATATATATATATATATATATATATATATATATATATATATATATATGAAAATTAGATGTACGGCTCTCGCCTCTAGCAGTCTCGAATAAATTCTACTTTAATGGAAATGTCGGCTGCACCATTTCTATACAGTCACGAACATAGATATAATATATATATATATATATATATAAATAAAACTATAAATATCCTATGTGAATATATACGATCATCAGGAGCGGAAACAATGATAGAAGTGGACGACATGAGAGAACTACTTCTATTATGCACATCCAACGTACAATTCGTATTCCAAGGAGTCTTCTACAGACAAATTGACGGCATAGGTATGGGTAGTCCTCTTGGACCAGTATTGGCAGACATATACATGCACCATTTAGAAACAACTGGTTTAAAACCATTTATCAATGGAGCTCATTTTACGTGCGCTACGTTGACGATACTTTCATGGTCGTTGAAAAGGATGAAGATACAAATTCACTGCTACATCACATAAACAAGGTAGACCAGGCAATCAAGTTTACAATAGAAGAAGAAAAAGGCGGATATTTATCCTTCCTAGATGTAGGAATAACGAGAGATGAAGAAGGTACTCTCTCAAGGTCAGTTAACAAGAAATCAAGCTGGACTGGACAATATGTCCATTATATGAGTAGTGTGCCAAGGGCGTACAAAAGAAACCTAATAATGAATTTGGGCACACGAATACGCAGGATTTGTTCACCGGACAACATTGAAGTAGAGCTAAATTTGCTTCGCGAAGCGTTGAGAAATAATGGCTATCCGGACTGGTTCATTAAATACAACTTGAGGCAACGCAACAAAATCGTGACCAATTTGGAAGAAAATCAAACTCCCCAGATAGTAACGCTTAGTGTCCCCTTTGGAGGTGATCTTCCAGCGGAAATCTTCAAACGAAAAGTAATTCGAGCGACAAAATCACAGTTTCCATCAATACAGGTGAGAGTGGTGTTCAACACAACAAAACTGATGCGCACGAATGAAAAAAGATAGCCTCTCTGTGACGTCAACACCTTTGTCTGTATACAAATTTCAATGTACCTGCAACGCTCAGTACATCGGCAGATCAAAAAAGAGGCTCGAAACTAGAATAAATCAGCATCTCCCTCAAAAACTATTAAAGAGAGGTGCAGCTCCTGCACAAAAATCAGCAATTTGCGAACATGTACTACTCACAGGTCATGCTGTTAGTAGTAACAATTTTTCAGTTCTCTACAAGGCAAAAACAGAGAAAATGCTTCTGGCTTTTGAAGCTATTGCAATAAATAAGCTGAAGCCCTGCTTAAACGTGCAGAAAATAATTCAAAAAGAAATTAAATTGGACTGGAACAAAGACATGACTGACATGCCTTTAAAAATAACCAACGCTTCGCAAAATGCGACACATACATCAATTATGGACGCAATTACAATGAAAGCGATGACACACCAAATGACGTTACGCAAAAGGAGTGGTCTAAATTGCACAAAAGTAGTGCTCTAAATTGCGCAAAACAAAGGCTAGAATAACGAAGAGGAGATTGGTTACAACACATGTACAGTGGGAATGAATGAACGAATATACTAACGAATCCAGAATAATGGCTGTAGATACTGGTAGAAATAAGATTTATTAATAAATGTTATTCCATGGAGTACGTTGTTTTGTTCTTACATTTAAAAAAATGGTGAAATTAGAAACTATCAATTTATTGAAATACCGTGGTCACCCTATTCCACGTAAAACAATCAATGCATATATATATATATATATATACCTGGAAAGCAAAATTAGATTTACGGCTCTCAGTTAGTGTATATCGTTTTGCTAAAATCTGTCTCCTACATATTTGGCTGGCAATGTGTATAGAAGTTAGTTTTATTTTATATATAATGAGGTGAAATTCTTTGTGTATTGAAGCAAAATCCATGCTATAAGCCATATTTGTACAAAAATAAAGAAAGTTTATTTTCACTTCACCGGATATCAACATGATAGTAGTATCTGGAACCTCATAAAATAAATTTTGAATAGAAAATGGATTCAAGTCGGATTAAATTCATAAATTGTACAAAAAATTGTACAAAATTGGTGTCACCAGGGCGTGGTGGATTTCCGACCAACAATCGGATCTCCTATAAAATACCACATGAGCCCGACGACGGCACCATGACTCGGCGTGTGTTCCCCGCCACAAAGGGGTTCAACAGCCACAGGATTACATGGACTCCTGGACAGTACCCCGTACTTCCGAATGGCGAATGAGCTCTCAACGGCCATCGGCAACCATGCAACTTACTGCTGCCTTGCAGACTGCGCTTGGATGTGCAAAGGCTAGAGGTGCGCCCTCGATCAAAAAGCCGAGTGGTGAGGGGACACCACTTGTACCAAATTCCCAAGAAACTCCATGGAGCCGGCTTATCCTCTAAAAGGAGTCAGCCGCAGTAAAGTAAAAAAGTAAAGAAACGTAAAATGCCTCTGCTGAGGAACACACGCCAACAAACAATTCACTATTCTTTAAATCATGTTTGTTAGCTAAATATAACCACCAATCCCATTGTATTTGACGAGTCGCAAAACATAGCAAAACTAACGTCAGTCACACAAACTGACACGTTTCCATCTTCGTCGAACATCATCAGAACACGAGGGCTATTTGTCTAGCGAAGTTTAAACTGCAGTTTATATATAGAGAAAAAACCATATATGCGGCCCTCACATCTATTAGTCCTGTACTTGGTGATAAATTTCGGGTGTACATTTTCTATGCAGTCACGAACATTTACTGTTTTCAGCTTTCGCCTTATACATGTAAGTAATACAATTACACGGTCACTGGTTGCGCAGGTGGTGATTCAAATTTTAGGATCCATTTTGCCAGCTTGAAATAAACACCAATTTTATTATATTTAAAAGGAGGGCTAATAAACAGAATAGAAGAACATTTCAATTTAATCGCCTGTGTCAAATCAATTTATATATACACATCTGCAATTGTGCAACACATCGCTGATAACTGACACTTTTATTATCCAGATGTGGCCTATAATACAATCACCAAATGCATTATAATTCTTGAGCTATCATTGTACATGTGAAGGGTACGTTGAATATATAAAACTTAGCATATCTGCCATTTGTAGATCAACTGATTTCAATGATTGAATGAGGATCAAAACATATAAGAGTTTCCAATATCCAAAACATTGGGGTAAGCTTCACGTTTCGTGCAATCCGAATGAAGATTTTGATTCAAAAATCAGGCTATAGACTGAATCCGATTTTGAATTATATCTAATAAACAAAAGCCAGTGCATTTCGCATATGAAGAAACAGTTAATTGGCTGAAATAAACGGTACTTGCCGCAGAAATTTACGCATAGAGAACTGTAAAGATTGGTCAAACATGCTTCAGTTGGACACATCTTGTAAACAGAGAGCCAGTACATGATGAGTTCCCAATAAAGACGAAACCGGTCTACTGGATGAATTGCCTTTTCTACACTATACATTTCTTAGTTTATACTGACATATGTAAGTAATTAAAGGGTCAGGTGCTTATAGAAAGACCGCAAATTTGATTATAATAATTGTTATCACCGCCCGCGCAACCAATGTTCTTTTAGCTACATAAATTTACATTTCAATACCACTTCTCAATGTAGTGTGGGGTCTGTTCAGTAATGACAGATTTGGGATGGTTAGTTGGAACTTTGAGTCTAAAAGGATGCCATGTGAGCTCCACCTAAAGGAAACATAGACTAACCAAGTTATATTAGTTAGTATATAACTGAAAATTGTGTGCAGTGTTGTGTGCGGCAGGATGGCTCATTAGTTAGAGCACCAGATCCCGAAGCAGACGTGCCCAGGTCCGAGCCCTGTTCGCGGCAAATTCTGGCCAGTACACAATGAGTTGCCAATAAGGACGAAACCGGTCTACTGGATGAATTACTTTTTCTACAGTATACTATACCTTGTTTATACTGACATATGGAAGTAATTAATGGGTCAGGTACTTATATCAAGACCGCAACATTGATTATAATAAACAGAGGACCAAATTTATTAAGTATAATTCGATGTGCTCTACATAGCGAAACCTAACAAAGATATATCTATTAGTCACAAATGTTGAAAAATTGGAAAAGCAACCAAGTGCATTTTTACTTGTTGCTTTGAACGCCCCATGGTAATGGCAGTGCACGAACAAATGTTTTTCTTGCATAGTTTTGGTCAGCTCGAATTTATTGAAATAGCATGCAAGTAGGGGAGCACTTCAACACATCTAGATCTTATTAAAATTGAAAAAGTCTTTGTTGGCATGTCGCAAATTTAACAGAAAGAAACAAATTTATTTATAGACGCACGTGGAACACCGATTTTATTCCGCAACAACCAGGTTAGTATGTGCTTTAACAAGTGTAGAATCAATCTTCCAATGCATCCGCCTATACATCATTGACCTCAGGAACGATTTCATTTATAGGTAGCTTTAAATGCAAATTGCAGTAGAATCTTATTTTTCATACTAGGTAAACTACGTTTGGTGGTAGATGACGACATGACTAATTCAGCTTCAAAATATGTATTAGCCAAGCGGAATACAGTCTATAACTTATTCACCTTACTGCCTCTTCACCTTTATATTGTAAGTGAATATACACAGGATCCTTATCCACAGTACAAACAATGACATTGGATTTTATTATATCGATTTGCTTATACTTATCCATAAAATGCGGTGGGTATTGTTAAATGACAAGTGTTACGCTCACCGTCCAACTCAGTTTGTAAACATTCAGGTTAACTTACTTTACTTTACTGCGGCTGACTCCTTTTTGAGGATAAGCCGGCTCCAATTTCATGGAGTTTCTTGGGAATTTGGTACAAGTGGTATCCCCTCACCACTCGGCTCTTTGATCGAGGACGCACCTCTAGCCTTTGCACATCCAAGTGCAGTCTGCAAGGCAGCAATAAGTTGCATGGTTGCCGGTGGCTGTTGAGAGCTCATTCGCCATTCGGAAGTACGGGGTACTGTCCAGGAGTCCATGTAATCCTGTGGCTGTTGAACCCTTTTGTGGCTGGGAACACACGCCGAGTCATGGTGTCGTCGTCGGGCTCATATGGTATTTTATAGGAGATCCGATTGCCGGTCGGAAATCCACCACGCCCATTCAGGTTAACAAATGTACAATGCCCAATTACGCAATGTTCTAACCAAGACACTTTACATTTCAATGAGCAGTAGTTAGGTAAATGCAAATATTGCGCTGTCCATGTCATCTGATTGAGCAACACATCAAGAAAAGCCAGAGTATCATACTCCTTTTCGGCAGAGTGGCTCTGTGGCTGGAGCACCAGATCCCAAAGTAGATGTGCCCATGTCCGAGCCCTGTCCGCGGTAAATTCTGGCCAGTACGTGATGAGTTCCCAATAAGAACGAAATCGGTCTACTGGATGAGTTTCCTTTTCTACACTTTACAATTCTTAGCTTATACTGACATATGTAAGTAATTAATCGGTCAGGTGCATATATAAAGACAGCAACCTTGATTATAATATTCATTCTCCTTGTTTTCATTTGTAAATCAAATATTCAGAGGCCATTCATTAAATTTATTGAATAGTTCCCCTGCCTGGTCATGGCTATCACAGACCAAAACTGTATCATCAACAGAACGATTGTGTAGTTTCACTTTACTTAATTATTCAACGTTTATCAATGCCGCGTTTTGCGTACGCGGGTAATAGCTGTACACGGGCAGTTACACAAAGATCCGATTTGTCACTATTTCCAATTTTGTTTTGTCTTTGATCGGGTTGACTCATTTTTACTTCAATTGGAAATGCGGTTCTATCATATCTTTGTTTACTGGCGACGTTTCGGTGCCTACTTTCCAGCCCCATCATCAGGCAACACAACACTGATCACAATAGCAGATTTAAGCAAATGTGATAACCTCGTTCCAAAACCATTCTATTTATATATATTTGACTCAACACTATTTTAATCATAGGATTTGTCTCAGTAACTAAACTCAATATATAGCTTGTTATAATTAGTAGACCAATCATTACCTCACCTATACCTCATCTCATCTCGTATGCAGAATATTTTAGGGGAGAGAGACAGTATCGAACCTTTTGTTATTTGTTATAACTGTATTGCTACTATGTCACGGTAATCAAAATTAAAAAATGCTAAAACTAAAATCTTGACTATCATATACTGTATTTTATTTAAAGCCGGGAACTCTAATGTATACAATGGTGTGTGAGGTATTGCGAAAATAGCAACAAATTAGTTCAAATATGGAGCAGCAAGTAACGTAGATGGATGAAGAGTGAATGTTATATCGACGCTTAGGTGAACGATTAAAGAGAGAAAGATAGAGATAGCCTGGACAACTAACGTTTTTCAAAAAACTAATCGTAAGCACAATGCTAAGTTAATCAACTATTGGAAATAATTGCATAAGAATATTTGCTGATATGACTAAAATACTTCATTACACATATATCTAAATATAATATCGTAAAACCTTTATATATATATATATATATATATATATATATATATATATATATATATATATATATAAATAGAGAGAGAGAAAAAGGACCACTGATAATTATTAAATATGAATAATTTCTATTCTTATTATATATTTATTTA
The DNA here is from genome assembly GCA_029291075.1 of Eudiplozoon nipponicum. Taxonomy (NCBI): domain Eukaryota; kingdom Metazoa; phylum Platyhelminthes; class Monogenea; order Mazocraeidea; family Diplozoidae; genus Eudiplozoon; species Eudiplozoon nipponicum. The sequence goes on along the minus strand of JAQBSW010005444.1, from coordinate 285 downwards.
TTACGTTAGTCACACCATATATCAATATATAAAATACATGTCAATATGTATAAAAACATATATATGAATATAAGCAACAGTATGAGACCAACATCCCTAATCCTATATATATATATACGTATTGCATTTTTTTCTAAATAATGCATATAAATATTAGCGACTGGGACTGATAATGGTTGTCCCATAGGAACACCTTTAACTTGAAGGTAGAATTCATTTCTAAATATAAAGTATGTAGAGGACATACAAATTTTTAACATTTCCATAATACTACTTAACATCATT
>JAQBSW010005443.1:0-57443 GCA_029291075.1 Eudiplozoon nipponicum | reverse complement strand
GAACTGCCTAACACCATTTTACAAAGGACCTTACAAGGTCAAGAGGATGACTGACAAGAATGTCATCATAGAAATAAATGGCATTGAGGATTGTGTTACGTTGGATCGCTGTATTCCCCAGTTTATCTGGATTGACGGTGTGACCGAATTAAAAGATGCGTCGAATGACCGTTCCATGGGCGAATCTGAGGTGTGCAATCCCATCTTGCAGACACATAATGAAATGCAGCAATCGGAAGAACCGTTGTCTAACATATCAAAATCTTATTCTACTGAATCACAGCATGAAAATTATTTGTCGACACCAGATGATATTGAAGAACCAGCGAATGTTATATCGGGCGAGATGACGACGTCAGGGGCGCCAGTATGCACAAAACGTTCTGGAAGAATACATCGTCAGCCGAAGAACGATGATTACATCTACTATTAGTCGTTCCTCTCTTTTTTTGAGAAGGTGGTGTATGTGGAGGATGTTGAATCCTCCGCCTTATATAAAATGACCTTGAATGATAAATTTAAACCACCATAGCTGATTGTAACAACTTTATTTAAAAAGAATTTTTTCTTTTTATTTTCCAGAACATTCTTTGTTTAAAGACTTGATTTTTAAAATTGTGCGCTATTTTCAGTTTTTGAGTATCTCGCTTCAAACCTGGTGTTGAAATTTCGTCTGCTGCATTTTAACATTTCTTTCCATAATAAACGATTACAACATTGTACAATAAACATCTTCCAATCCTTGCCTTGTGTTCTGATATAATATAGCACTGAGGAGGAGCCTTGGAACAGGTATAATTGTTTTATTTGTGGGTCACGTACACATCAAAACAGATTATTGCTGGCATAGCAGCTGTCCGACTTTCACCTTCCGATTGCCATTAGTAAGTGTCAATTTAATTATTAAAACTTTTGATCATGGATACCGATATTAAGTATGAGGACACATGCAAGTTAGTGCAGGACATAGCGGACTTGAATTTAAATGACACTAGCAATAATATAAGCATATCAGATTCTACTGTGAATTTTAGGACTTCCAGCGAACTGGCATCTATGGGGCTTACAGACACGGATAGGTTAGGGGCCTCAACAAAATTTGGCGACCGCGCCAGTCCAAAAATATTAAGTCTACCACAGTATAAGTCAGAAAAACATTCAAGTTGGGTAGGAGATGCCCAAATGATATTTAGTGCTTACAATATCGTGAACCCTATGGAAAAATTTGTTGCAGCATGGATGGCATTGCCTGAAAATTTCCGAAATGCTTTGGAAAATTTCAGAGACAGAACTGTAGAAGAAAGGCCGTACAATGCATTTGAGTTATTAATGGCAGAAATTCAACAGAGATATCAGCCTGGAAGATCAGCGCAAATGTGCGAATTATTACGCTTAGAAAAAATGGGGCGTCAACTGCCGTCCGAATTTTACGAACGCCTTTACACAAAAGCTTCCAGGTTGAATATATCTAGAGATGTAGTCAACTCCATTTTTACAGCTGAGCTACCAATTAGGCTCAGAACAACAATGGAAGTATTTGACACAATGAACATAGATTGGCCAACAAAACTCAGAGGGTTAGACGGCGTATATAAACAGCAAGAACCACAATTACATGCTGTAATGGCAGATTCTGTAATGATGCAGCCAGGTAGGGCAGATACAGAAAACCACCTGGCTATACAAGAAACTTTGCGTTTCTTATGTAGAGAAGTTGCTAGCTTGCGTAGTGATATTGCACAACTTCAGAGTCAGGATAGGTATGATAGACGTCGAAGGAGTCACTCGCGTCAACGCTTCGAAGGGCCACGCGGATAGTGCAAGGCACATTGCGAATACGGACGCAGTGCAAAGTGCCAAGGCGAAAATTGTAATTACCCGCGATTAGGTGGACCCACATGGAAAGGAAGCACAAAACCGGTTGAGAGGAATCCGTCACCGGGAAAAGGGAACAACCCCCGCTAGTAGGAGCCGTAGGGGGGGTTCCATTGCAAAGGCTCCCAGATATGCCTTTAAAAGGCATACTCAAAGCAAAAGAGGCGGCTAGTACAAATAGCACCGAGATAAAAGGCAAGAGAGTCCGATTCTCACTAAGCGGGGATCTTGAAAACATTGCCGGAGTGTCCAGCAACAAGTTCATTATTAAGGATGAATTATCTGGATTAGAATTTCTCATAGACACGGGTGCTGAGGTAAGCATAGTTAGGTCAGACGTGGTGGAAGCAGATTGCCCCACATTTGATTATCAACTATGGGCCGCGAACGGTAGTCCGATTGAAGTAAAAGGGATGAAAGAAATGTCGGTAACATTAGGCCAGAAATCTTCCTTCCGTTGGAATTTTCTAGTAGCCGATGTCAAGGACCATATCATTGGCATGGATTTCTTGACCCATTTTAAGCTGACATTAGACCCTATAGCCAGGACTATCGCAGAAGGCGTAGGGACATCAACACATACTGAGTCTAACGTGTCGGCAGTTAGAACAGTCCTCTTACCTCGTCCAACAGTCGCACATGACTTTGCCGATATAATCGAGAAGCACCTAGCAGTGTTTCAACCTTTCAGTGCCAAAAGGATAGGTCTGAAGTCAGGAGTAGAACACCTAATAGAATTGGTGGCTCCGTTGCCTTGTTCACCAAAGGCTCAACCATTGGCACAACACAAGCAACAAGTTGCTGTGTCCGAATTTCACCAATTGCGCGAAGAGGGAATTTGTAGAAGGTCAAATTCCAATTTTGCTTCCCCAATAGTGGTAGTTCCCAAACCTGAACCGGGTCAATGGAGGTTTGTGGGAATTATCGTCTATTAAACTCAGTGACGAAGGGTGATTCTTATCCTCTCCCTAACCAGAGTACCTTGCTCCGACATATAATGGGATATGAGGTTTATTCAACTTTAGATCTCCAGAAAGCGTACTATCAGGTACCAATGGAAGAAAGTTCGATACCACTCACCGCAGTCAGATTTCCAGGAGGGGGATCGCATGAATTTCTTCGAATGCCTTTTGGTTTGAAAAATGCCAGTCAGACATTCCAGCGTTTGGCTGAAGAAATCCTTCAGAATTGTCCATTTGCGAGAGTATATATAGACGACATAATTATTTTAGTCGCTCCCGAAATGAACATCGCACGCATTTGGAAACGGTTTTGACCAGGCTGGAACAATATGGATTAGTGGTCAAACCTAATAAGAGTAATATAGGTTGCTCTTCAGTTAAATACCTTGGTCATATAGTTTCCAAAGACGGAATTAAGCCTTTGGAAGATAAGGTCCAAGCCATAAAGGACGTAACTAAACCCCGAACCGTACGCCAGTTGCGAAGGTTCTTGGGCATGATCAGCTATTATCGTCGATTCATTCCAGGTCTAGCCGGAATTCTTGGATCGTTAACAAGCCATCTCACTCGTGAAAAGAGCACGATCAAGAAGTCTTGGCCTATAAACTTGAGTCAAGAAGACCGAGAAAATTTCCAAAAGGCCAAGGATATGTTAAGTGACGTAACCACATTAGCACCTGTAGATTGGGAAAAACCTTTCGAACTAATCACAGATGCCTCAGATGTTGCATTAGGGGCAGTGCTACAGCAAAGAGATCAGGACGTAGTAAGACCGATTGGGTTTTATAGCCGTAAGCTTAATGATCGAGAAAAACGTTATGATACGTTTGGTAAAGAGCTTCTAGCAGTGTATGCAGCAGTGATACACTTCGAGCATTACTTAGATGGTCACAAGTTTAAGTTATTGACCGATCATAAGCCATTGATTAGCATACTTGGTAAAACAGCTAGGCTTAATTACTCTCGTAGAGTAAATTCCCAAATAACACGGTTAGCAGAGTTCGATTTCACTGTGTCTCATATTGCTGGTAAAGAGAATGTGGTAGCAGATGCACTTAGCCGACCGAATGAAGCTGATGTCGAAACGATATTTCAAGGTCCTTTGAAAAGTTTAGAAGAATCAATGCACGATTTCGTTAGTCAAATCGAGGAAGCGCAAGGATCGGATCCCTTTACATTAGTATTATCTAAAAGACCAGGATATGTTCGTAAGCTCATAAGTGGCAAGTGGTTGTTATGCGAAACATCTAGAAGTCAACCACGACCATATGTGCCATTGGAGTTACGGGCCAAGATTATCCAAGTGTTGCATGACATGGGTCATCCATCCATTAAAGCCACCATTCGATTGATCAACGACAGATACGTATGGCCGCACATGTCTAAAGACATACGGGTATGGGTAAGAGCCTGTGCCAAGTGTCAAACGTGTAAGGTGTGGAGACATACCAGAACCGAGATAAAGAACATTGGAATACCATATGGACGGTTCAGACACGTGCACATAGACATTTTTGAGATGCCTGAAGTAAACGGAAACAAATACTTGCTGACTATGGTAGATAGATTTAGTCGTCAATTTGAAGTGGCGATTTTAAAAGACATGACAGCGCAAGAAGTTTTGTTCGCGTTTCTACATAATTGGATATCGCGTTATGGTGTTCCGGAAAAGGTCACTAGTGATCGCGGTAGTCAATTTATGTCAGAGCTTTTCGTAAGATCCCTCAACATCATGGAACCACTATAATACATACTAGCGCGTATAACCCACGAGCGAATGGGATGGTAGAAAGGCTGCATCGTGAACTAAAAGCTGCATTAAGGTGTACTAGTAGAACGAGCTGGATACACGATCTTCCTATAGTACTACTCGCCATGCGCAACAGATATAGGGCACAATTAGGAAATTCCATTGCAGAATTGGTTTATGGAGAACCATTAAGTTTGCCTGAAGATCTTATAATAGAAACTCCAAGTAGTCTTGATTGGGCTTCTAGTTATGCACATTGGTTTGTAGGAGCACTTAGGGACAAGATGTGTCGTTTGGCCCCAACGAAAACCAGAAAACCTAAAACTAAATGCTATGTGTCCTCCGATTTAAAATCGGCTTTGCATGTATATATAACTAATCAGAATAGGAAGAATTGCCTAACACCATTTTACAAAGGACCATACAAGGTCAAGAGGATGACTGACAAGAATGTCATCATAGAAATAAATGGCATTGAGGATTGTGTTACGTTGGATCGCTGTATTCTCCAGTTTATCTGGATTGACGGTGTGACCGAATTAAAAGATGCGTCGAATGACCGTTCCATGGGTGAATCTGAGGTGTGCAATTCCATCTTGCAGACACATAATGAAATGCAGTATTCGGAAAAACCGTTGTCTAACATATCAAAATCTTATTCTACTGAATCACAGCATGAAAATTATTTGTCGACACCAGATGATATTGTAGAACCAGCGAATGTTATATCGGGCGAGATGACGACGTCAGGGGCGCCAGTATGCACAAAACGATCTGGACGAATACACCGTCAGCCGAAGAACGATGATTACATCTACTATTAGTCGTTCCTCTCTTTTTTTGAGAAGGTGGTGTATGTGAAGGATGTTGAATCCTCCGCCTTATATAAAATGACCTTGAATGATAAATTTAAACCACCATAGCTGATTGTAACAACTTTATTTTAAAAAGAATTTTTTCTTTTTATTTTCCAGAACATTCTTTGTTTAAAGACTTGATTTTTAAAATGATGCGCTATTTTCAGTTTTTGAGTATCTCGCTTCAAACCTGGTGTTGAACATTTGTCTGCTGCATTTTAACATTTCTTTCCATAATAAACAATTACAACATTGTACAATAAACATCTTCCAATCTTTGCCTTGTGTTCTGATATAATATAGCACTGAGGAGGAGCCTTGGAACAGGTATAATTGTTTTATTTGTGGGTCACGTACACATCAAAACAGATTATTGCTGGCATAGCAGCTGTCCGACTCTCACCTTCCGTTTGCCATTGTAAGTGTCAATTTAATTATTAAAACTTTTTATCATGGATACCGATATTAAGTATGAAGACACATGCAAGTTAGTGCAGGACATAGCGGATTTGAATTTAAATGACACTAGCAATGATATAAGCAGCTCAGATTCTACTGTGCAGATTTTAGGACTTCCAGCGAACTGGCATCTATGGGGCTTACAGACACAGATAGGTTAGGGGCCTCAACACTGTGACGTGTTTTGTGAAGGAACTAATTCATCTGTGTTCTGCGCTCATTCAACTGCGGAAGATTCAACTGTGGAAGCTGTTTGTGGGTAAGCGTTTCGTTAAAGTATATTTATACATTTTCATATTGCTTATAAATTTAACATTTTAAGATCACGTAAGTTTGTTAGAATGTCAGGTCCAATTTTAGATATTGATGTTCCTGTTTGGGATGGAGATAGTGAACTATTCCTTATGCGCGTAGACTCCGCTTTCTCCCCGTTTCCTGATTATGACAGTCATCAAAAACTCTCAAAGGTTTTTGCTAAACTACCTTCTGAATTGCAGCCACGGATGTATCCGAAGCTTGAGGCCATTAGTAAGCTTCCTAATCTCATTTTGGGCCTAAAAATGAAGTAACATCCTTGCTGTGGCCCACAGAAACCGAACAAATAATAAATAAATACGCACAGTTAGACATGCCAAAGTTGACCGTCGAGATCTTAAGAATTACAGGCTTTTGGTATAAAGTCAATATTTCTGACCTTGAGGCCGAGGTTGTCTTCTGTAAACTTCCTCAAGCACTAAAATACATAAGGCTTATCTTCACAACACTGTCTCTCGTTTCATGCCTGCCTCAGGGATATTGAGTTAGAATATGGGGTTTTGGGGCTGGTGGTCAGTCATCCTTTTGTTCACTCCAGCAAAATAATAGGCTCTCCCTCTTCAGAGACGGTAGCGAACGGCTAAAGTTCCTGGGGGATCAGCCATAACAAGTCAGGCTGATAATGTGGATACTCGACCGTTAATGCTTTAAAATAAATTATAACGGTAGGCGCCGATCGAGATACCGCAATCCTTTAACACATATGCCCCAAAGAACTGGTTTTGTAGCCAAGTCTGCTTTGTCGTTCCGAAGAATTTCCGAATGAGTATCAATTTCCACAGTTGACGGAAAGGACAACAGAACACAGGGACAAGGGTGCACCAGAATCGGAAAACGTCTGGCGCAGGAAGTAGAAGACCGTACTTTCTGCGTATCAACGACATCAACGGCGTCACAGGGAAGAAACCAATTACAATCCGACATCTCTGTCAACTCTTTTCCTCCGCGCCAAAATTTCCACATAGAGAACCAAACAGACAATGCAATGTTCGTGTACATATTTTTATGCAGTTACCTTTGATTTTAATGTATATATTTTTACATTATAATGTATTTCTCACACATGCCATCACACTGCCTATTTTGGTATGACCAGCTACTTAGAGCTAACGCTTTCGTGTAGCAACACTAAGTAGTGATCAGCTACATATCATGGTGCAGGCCACTTTCAATGCATATCTCAACTTTATCAATTGCACAAAGACCACTCTACAAATGTCATGACCACAACGTCGAGCACTTTGGTCGTATACAAACACATTGACAACGATCCAACCTGCTTAGGTTTTAACTTAAACCTGGCAAATTCAGAGGCGATTTACCTCGAAATCTTCACGCTGCGGCTCCAAAAACTTGCACTGCTCTATTTTGCCTCACGTGCTATGACCGTCCACTAGAGCTAACAATTTGTGTAGCAATTCCTAGTGGTTACCTGGCATCATATCCTTGTTGAAGCAACCAACAAGCATATTTAAGCCCAGCACTTATGGTTCATCATATTTTTCGAACTCTGTCATGCATTTCTTATCTAGCCTCGCAGAGAGGAATTTTTTTCCATTTTTTCAGAGAGGAAAGTGGTGTAATGACACAAGGTAATGGCCGACATATTGCGTAAATTAAATTCAAATTTATTTACGTTGCACCAATGAGAAAAAAAGCGAAACTTGCCGTTAACCAATAGTGTGCAAGTAGGCATGGCATGCTATTTAAGCACGGCAATTTACCATGCAAGTCAGTTGTCGCATTTGCATTCTGCTTTGCGTTACGCGTGTGCGTTCTGTCGGCTGTCAATACCTACGCTGGTGATTTGATAGTTTCACCTACAATTGGCTACATCCGTGACTCATCTTGTTGCGGTATAACCAGCGAGACGAGCCAATTAATTGCAGAACCTGAACGACGTTATCCACATCGTGATTACAACTCAGACAACGGGAGCAACAACAACCAGAGTCCACCCAAGGCTCTAGGACATCTTCACACTGAATAATTCAGGAGAACGCACGACTGTAGAGGCCCTTAGGTCACTACCATAAGGGGGTCTCTTGGATGCCAGGCCCGGAAAATCCATATATGGGGAATGATCATCTATCTTGGAACACTTAAGTTCCTCTGAACTATCTCTTAAGCTACAATCCTTAAGTCCACTAGCCAACTGCTCTGTATCCTCAGTATTTAATAAACCAGACATGATATTATTAAATTACTTGTAATTTATATATTATATTAATTAAGTAAGCTTACCCTGATTCGCTGATATCCACAATTTACTGAACTGAAATGACTGAGACCTTAAAACAAGTATTAACTTAAAATACCCAAAGCAAATTTGTGGTCCTTTCCACTGATAATTAAAAACAACAAAATGACGAGAAGATTACAAATTTTTATTTACAAAGTATCGGTGATGGAACCACGTAGTGTCCCGCTTATACAATTCAGAAACTCAGATCAAAACTCTCTCATTTTCTTCCACAAGACAAGTCCAAAACTTCGACAATGTGAACAAAAGAACTTTCAAAAAATTTTACAATATTTTTCAAAATTTACAATATTGTTTTACGAAACCAGCGATAACATCAAATGTCCAAAAATAAAAATTGATTTATTTTTATATGAGAGGTTAATTTCTGTCCGATAATTAATTTAACCTCTACATACTCCCTCATGTTTAAGATGATTAACCATACATGATGTAGTCTTCATTCTTCGGTTTCTTGATGACTCTTCCAGACCGAGTTTCAACAAGTTGTGCTGGTACTTCACCAGATTTCATATTCATAGCACATTGTTCTTGATTCTCAGTTGTCTTGGTTTTAATCTTTACTTCTTTACCATTTTTATTCGACTCTACATATTTCTCACCAATTTCTGAGTCACATCTCGCCTCAACTTCTGTGTACTTCGGTGAATACTGTTCCTCAGTCTCCTCCTCCCAAATAAACTGTGGAATACAGCGATCCAGTGTTACACATTCTACAGTGCCATTAACTTCTATAAATGCATTTTTCTCAGTCATATGATTGACTTTATATGGCGCCTTATAGAATGGAGTCAGATAATTCTGTCTGTTTTCGTTAGTTGACCTTACATTGCGATGTCAATGGCCCGCCGAAGTTACAATATTGTTTTACGAAACCAGCGATAACATCAAATGTCCAAAAATAAAAATTGATTTATTTTTATATGAGAGGTTAATTTCTGTCCGATAATTAATTTAACCTCTACAGGAGAACGCACGACCAGGCCCTCTTAAGGGCCTCCCTATAAGTAACAAATCTCTCTTCAGAGAACCTTAACCGACTTTGTAACGTCGTACGGCATTTACTTGAAGCCGGGGGCGTTTACAACTGTAACGACACAAATTAATGGCCGACATATTGCGTAAATTAAATTAAAATTTATTTACGTTGCACCAATGAGAAAAAAGCAAATTGCCGTTTAACCACGTCTAACCACGTTTAACCAATAGTATGCAAGTACACATATTGCATGCTATTTAAGCGCGGTAATTTACCATGCAATCAGTTGGTCGTATCTACGTTCTGCCTCGTGTTACACATGTGCGTGCTGTCGGCTGTCAATACCTACGCTGGATATTGATTTGCTTCACCAACAATTGGCAACATCCGTGACTCACCGTGTTGCTCTTCAACCAGCAAGACGAGCCAATTAATGCTGCACATCAACGAAGTTGTCCACATCGTGATAACAGCAGCAGGAACCACAACCAGAGTCCACCCAAGGAACAGAACATCAACTTACATATATATAACTTACGCGAACGCCACCAAGGCCCTCTTAAGGGCCCCCATATCAGTAACTAATCTCTATTCAGAGCACCTTAACCGAGTTGTAACGTCGTACGGCATTTACTTAAAACCGGGGCGTTTACAAAATTGGCGATCGCGCCAGGATATTGATTTTTGTTCTGATTTTTTTGGTGTAAATAAAATTGACTTACTTTTTCATCTACTTGGGATAAATTGATTGACATTTGTGTTTTCTTTACCCTGATCGTGGTTTTCTGGGAAATCTGTTGGGTATATATTCGTGAATTTGTGGTGAATTTTTTTTGGGGGGAAGGTATAATAATAATAAACGGAGCCTCTGTTCTTCTTTTCTACGTACAAAACGGCACCGTACGTACTCGACAGACTCAATTGCGGATTTTTGGAAGAAGTTACTTCTGCGCTCATATTAACTGTGGAAGCTGTTTGTGGGTAAGCGTTTCGTTAAAGTATATTTATATATTTTCATATTGCTTATGAATTTTATGCTAAGATCCCGTAAGATTGTTAAAATGTCAGGTCCAATTTTAGATATTGATGTTCCTGTTTGGGATGGAGATAGTGAGCTATTCTTTATGCGCGTAGACTCCGCTTTCTCCCCGTTTCCTGATTATGACAGTCATCAAAAACTGTCGAAGGTTTTTGCTAAACTACCTTCTGAATTGCAGCGACGGATTTATCCTAAGCTTGAGGCCATTAGGAAGCTACCTAATCCCATTTTGGGCCTACAAAACGAGGTAGAATCCTTGCTTGGACCCACGGAAACTGAGCAGATAATAAACAAATATGCGCAGTTAGATATGCCAAATCTTGGCCCCATAGAAATACTGAGGGAATTACGGAAACGTTGGTATAAAACCAACATTTCTGACCATGAGGCTAAGGTTGTTTTTATTAACAATCTTCCCCAAACATTAAAACTCTTTGCCAGACAGCTCCCCAACACTCTCTCTATAGATGACTTATCTGAGAGATGTGAGTTAGAATATAGGGTTTTGGAACCCAAAGTGAATCCATCATCCTTTTCTTCACCCCCGCAAGATGATAGAATCTCCTCCTTAGAGAGAACAGTGGCGAACATGGCCAAAGTTCTAGAAGGATTGGCCATTACCAAATCCGAGATAAATCAAGTGAATGCTCGACCAAAATTCGTTTCCAAGTCAAATTATAATGGTAGGCGGCGATCGAGATCTCCGCAATCATTTAATAAATATGCTCCAAAGAACTGGTGTTATAACCACCAGAAGTTTTTTATGCTTGCCAAGTTTGTCTTTGTCGTTCCGAAGAATTTCCGAATGAGTGTCAATTTCCACAGCTGACGGAGAGGACAACAGACCGCAGGCACAAGGGTGCATCAGTATCGGGAAACGTCTGGCGCAGGAAGTAGAAGACCGTACTTTCTGCACATCAACGGCATCAACGGCGCTACAGGGAAGAAGCCAACTACAATCCGACATCCCTGTCGACTCTTTTCGTCCACGCCGAATTTTTCACATAGAGAACCAAACAGACAATGCCGGTCGCAATCACCAGCCTACTTGTTTGCATGACCCGGCCAAACAGCCAAACGAACTTCTGCACCTTCTTGATTTCAAAACTGGCGAAGAGTACATCGTAGACACAGGTGCGGCAGTCTCAGTTCTCAAAGGTGATTCAATGGCCGAGATGTCGCTAGGCGTTCTTCTCGCAACAGCTACAGGCGAGCCCATACCAACTTATGGCTGCCAATACCGCACACTCAACATAGGTCTACGACGTGAATTTTCCCACAACTTCATCATTGCCAAGGTCTCACATAATATAATAGGCCTTGATTTCCTTCTAAAATTTCGGCTCATTGTTGATCTTGCCAATCAAAAGATCAAGATCATCGACCCCTCCACCGGACTTGAACAAAGCTTTTGGACACTTGCCTCCGAGCGTTTGGAGTTACAGGTCATTCAACCAACCCCAGTGCATCATTCAGCAGAGATATCAGCAGCTCTTCGAAAATACAAATCGCTTTTCGATCTTAACAAATCCGATCTGCGAGTCTCCAACACGATGCATCATATCGTCACAGAAGGACAACCTATTGCACTCAAGAAGCGACCACTGGCTCCTGCTAAGCTGAAAGCTGCCCAAGAAGAATTCTCAAGGCTTTTGGAAGAGGGAATCATCAGACCATCGAAAAGTTCATGGGCGTCACCACTGCACTTAGTCTCAAAATCAAACGGATCGTACAGAGCCTGTGGAGACTACCGTAAGCTAAATTCAGTGACAAAATCTGATGCATATCCTATTCCAAATATCAACACTTTACTTGAAAAACTCAACGGCAGCAATTTCTTCTCAGTGATTGACCTCAGACAAGCGTACCATCACATACCGGTAGCACCAGAGGATATCGAGAAAACTGCAGTCATCACTCCATTTGGCCTTTTTGAATATCTTTACATGCCTTTTGGACTCAAGTGTGCTACTCAGACATTTCAAAGATTCATAGACAACATACTTCGCGACGACTCTGCTTATTGTATGTCATATCTAGATGACATTCTGGTATTCAGTCCAGATCTAGAATCTCATGCGAAACATCTACGAAATGTCCTCTCACGCTTATCCAACCACGGACTCAAGATCAACTGTGACAAGACGCAGATTGCAACTTCATCCGTCGACTTCTTAGGGCATCGTATCACGGCCCAAGGTATTCAACCGTTGCCGTCAAAGACGAATTCAATCAAGAATATCAAGTCACCAAGGACTTTGAGCGATTTGCAGAAAATCCTGGGAGTACTAAACTATTATCGCAAGTTCCTTCCAGGCCTTTCAAAACAACTTTATCCTTTGTGCAGGCACCTGCGGAACCGAAAAGGACTTAGCAAGAATTCCATCATTGCTTGGTCATCCGAAGACGAGGAATTACTTCGACTTGCAATCAACTCGTTAGCAAATGCCACAATGCTAACGCATCCAGATTTTGAAAAGCAATTTCTACTCACGACAGATGCTTCTGAATTCGCTATTGAAGCCACATTGGAACAAGAGATCGACGGAGTTCGGAAGCCTATCAGTTTCTACTCGCGTACTCTCCAACCAGTAGAAACGAGGTACGACACTTTCGGCCGAGAACTTCTCGCCATCCACGACGCAGTGCGCCATTTTATCAGCATCATTGGCAGTAGCAGATTTGTTGTTTTCACAGATCATGCACCACTAGTTAGCGCACTTCGAAACGCAACTTCATCTATCGCCAAGTACCCTGCCAGAGTGGAAAGACAGCTTTCTCGTCTAAGCGAATGGCAATTTGACGTCTTTCACGTCAAGGGCAAACAGAACTTCATTGCAGATGCCCTGTCTAGGCCAGACGTCTCTCTACAACCACCTTCACCGTCACCATTCACTGTCAACTCCGTGGCACTCAGTGAACCTGCACTAACGCCAACTCTCCTGCGAACTGAACAACGCGGTGACATTCACATTCAAAGATCAATAGCCCGTCACCCAACCAAGTTCATATGCCGTCTGTGGGAAGGCTTACCAATTGTTTACTTCACGGGTACGCAGCCCAACAAGCCAGTTCTGCCGACCAGCCTTCAGAGAAAGGTTTTCGATTCAATTCACTCAATTTCTCACCCAGGAAGCCAAGCGACTGTCCGACTTCTTACAGATCGTTTCTGGGGTCACAGACTTAGGCAGAATGTTAAACGATGGGTCTCAGAGTGTGCAATTTGTCAGAAAAACAAGATCACACGACACACTCGTTCTAGGTTGCAACATTTTCGGTCTACTTCTCGCCTAGCCATCGTCCACATCGACATAGTTCATCTGACAAAGGTTCAAGGTTTCAGCTACCTTCTAACTATGATCGATAGATTTACACGGTGGCCTGCGGCATTACCTCTTGGCACCATTTCTGCAGACGAAGTAACTAACGGTTTTATCTCTGCATGGATATCCAATTACGGTGTTCCCAATGAGGTCATCACGGACAGAGGCACTTGCTTCTCATCTGATCGTTTCAAAACCACCTTGCGGTACATGGGATGCATCTTACGCCAGACGACTGCCTACCATCCCCAAGCTAATGGCATGGTAGAGAGAATGCATAGGGAACTCAAAGCAGCTTTAGCATCCTCGTCCATTAATGGCAACTGGGTCGATGCACTACCTTTAGTTCTGCTGGCCATGCGTTCTCGTACTCGAGAATCCATTAAAACGTCTGCGTCACAACTCTTGTATGGCATGGATCTACGCCTGCCTAGTCAGCTCCCACGTCTACTACCGGCACAAGATGACCCACAAGACGAAGCTACCCGCCTTCGACTTCATTTCGGTAACATGTCCGAACAGCAGCCGAGACACACGCCTCGTCCAGTCTTCGTTCACCCACAGCTCCACAGCTGCAAGAGAGTACTCGTTCGCAACAATACTGCTGTTGCACCACTACAACCCAAGTATCGCGGTCCTTACCCGATTTTACTCAGACAGCCAAAATACTTCATCATTATGCAAGGCGCTACACCGACATCAGTAAGCATAGACAGGTTAAAACCGTTTATCGAACCACCTGATCCTGAGAGCGTTCAACCTTCTACACACGTCTCAGGCTCCGTCTGCCCACAATCTCAACCTGCTTTGTATAACGCGTAATTAATTTTTTTAAACATTAACATTTAACTATAAAATTTTTTTTAACTTTACGTTAATTTTTAGTAATTGTCTCACGTGGCATAACCACCTGTTCTTAGCTAACAATTGTGTAGCATTTTTGAACAGTTCTTTGGTATTATGCCATCTCTGAGGCAATGTTCGTGTACATATTTTTATGCAATTACCTTTGATTTTAATGTATATATTTTTACATTATAATGTATTTCTCACACATGACATTACACTGCCTATTTTGGTATGACCAGCTACTTAGAGCTAACGCTTTTGTGTAGCAACACTAAGTAGTGATCAGCTTCATATCATGGTACAGGCCACTTTCAATGCATATCTCAACTTTATCTATTTCACAAAGACCACTCTACAAATGTCATGACTACAACGTCGAGCACTCTAGCTCCTTTGGTCGTATACAAACACATTGACAACGATCCAACCTGCTTAGGTTTTCAACTTAAACCTGGCAAATTCAGAGGCGATTTACCTCGAAATCTTCACGCTGCGGCTCCAAATACTTACACTGCTCTATTTTGCCTCACGTGCTATGACCGTCCACTAGAGCTAACAATTTGTGTAGCAATCCCTAGTGGTTACCTGGCATCATATCATTGTTGAAGCAACCAACAAGCATATTTAAGCCCAGCACTTATGGTTCATCATATTTTTGCTTAACTTGGTTCGAACTCTGTCATGCATTTCTTATCTAGCCTCGCAGAGAGGAATATTTTTTTTTCTTTCAGAGAGGAAAGTGTTGTAACGACACAAATCAATCGCCGACATATTGCGTAAATTAAATTCAAATTTATTTACGTTGCACCAATGAGAAAAAAGCAAATTGCCGTTTAACCACGTCTAACCACGTTTAACCAATAGTATGCAAGTACACATATTGCATGCTATTTAAGCACGGTAATTTACCATGCAAGTCAGTTGTGGCATTTGCCTTCTACCTGCTTCACGCGTG
The DNA here is from genome assembly GCA_029291075.1 of Eudiplozoon nipponicum. Taxonomy (NCBI): domain Eukaryota; kingdom Metazoa; phylum Platyhelminthes; class Monogenea; order Mazocraeidea; family Diplozoidae; genus Eudiplozoon; species Eudiplozoon nipponicum. Next base: position 41,817 of record JAQBSW010005443.1, on the reverse strand, counting down.
TGCGTTCTGTCGGCTGTCAATGCGTGTGCGCTCTGTCGGCTGTCAATACCTTACTCATCTTGTTGCGTGATACCGGAGAGACGAGCCAATTGAGTGCAGGACCTGCAGGACACCATCCACAACGCGATCACAGCTCAACCACGGGAGCAACAAATCAACCAGAGTCCACCCAAGGCTCTAGGACATCTGCACATGAGGTTAAATTAATTATCGGACAGAAATTAACCTCTCAAATAAAAATAAATCAATTTTTATTTTTGGACATTTGATGTTATCGCTGGTTTCGTAAAACAATATTGTAATTTTTGAAAAATATTGTAAAATTTTTTGAAAGTTCTTTTGTTCATATTGTCGAAGTTTTGGACTTGTCTTGTGAAAAGAAATGAGACAGTTTTTGATCTGAGTTTCTGAATTGCATAAGCGGGACACTGCATGGTTCATCACCGATTACTTTGTGAATAAAAATTTGTAATCTTCTCGTCATTTTGTTGTTTTTTATTATCAGCGAAAAGAACCATAAGTTTGCTTTGGGTAATTTTAGTGAATATTTGTTTCAAGGTCTCAATCATTCCAGTTCAGTAAATTTGTGGACATCAGCGTATCCGGGTAAGCTTACTTAATTGATATAATATATAAATTATAAATAATTTAATAATATCATGTCTGGTTTATTAAATACTGAGGATACAGAGCAGTTGGCTAGTAGACTTAAGTATTGTAGCTTAAGAGATAGTTCAGAGGAACTTAAGTGTTCCAAGATAGATGATCATTCCGCATATATGGATTTTCCGGGCCTGGCATCCAAGAGACCCCCTTATGGTAGTGACCAAAGGGCCTCTACAAAAAATGGCGACCGCGCCAGGATCCTTTATGCGGGAAGATATGATGTAGATGATCGTTATTGCCACAATTCTATGGATAGCAATGTCAAGCTTAATATGTACAGACCAGACAACCATTCTGAATGGGTCGAAGAAGCAAAATTTTATTTTAAACTAAGACGGATGACCGACCCTATAGAAAGGTTTGCCTCGGCCTGGTGGTGTTTACCTGAGCCATTAAAAAAGAATCTGTTTAGACTCAGGAAATTTGTCACTGAGAACGAACCAGAAAATGCATTTGAGCTTCTAGTAGAAGAACTACATGGACGATATCAACCCGAGAGGATTGAACGGATGACTGACTTATTACGTCAGGAAAAGATGGGAAATCTACTTCCATCTGAATTTTATGACAGACTAATTTCAAAATCCATCGGGCTTGATATATCTGAGGAAGTTATAAATAGTATATTTGTAGCAGAATTGCCTGCTAGACTAAGAGCCACATTGGATGTATATGATACATTGGAACTAGAGTGGCCCAAGAAGCTCAAAGGGTTGGACAAAGTGTATCGTCAGGTGGAACCTAAGGTGTATGCAGTAACCGCAGATTCACGCCTAGAGCAGCAACTCAGACATCTCTCAGAGAGGCTCCTGATCATTGAGAATGAATTAAGTACCCTCCGCAGGGATGTGGGTTGGATAAAAAGCAATAAGGAAACTTCCAACAGAAGTAGGGTAAATTCTCGGAGTCAACGTTCAAATTCCAAGCATTGGAGAGGCGAATCGCGTGAGAGTGTACAAGGACCACGCGAGTGGTGCATATCGCATCGCAAATACGCCGAGTTTGGAAAATGTCAGGAGGGGGGATGCACATTTCAAAAGTTGGGTGGTCCCCGATGGAAAGGAAGTAGTCTTCCTGTAGCCTGGTCTAAGCTGCCGGAAAACTAATGAAGCCCCCGCTAATAGGAGCCGTAGGGGGGTTGCGCATGCAAGGCTCCAAGGTATGCATATTCGTGGCATACTAAAATCATCGAAGTTAGGTTCGAGAAGCTTCGATGGAAGAGACGCGCAGTAATACAGTCCGTAAATCTGTTAGATTTCGGCTGGCAGATAATCTTAAAGAGGTTGCTGGTTATAGCAACAATAAGTTCGCTATAACTGATGAACTTAGTGGCTTAAAATTCTTAATAGACACGGGTGCAGAGGTGAGCATAGTTCGATCTGATGTGGTGGAAATTGATAGCCCCACATTCGATTACCAATGGAAGTCCAATTGAGGTTAGGGGAGTTAAAGAATTGTCAGTGACATTGGGGCAGAAATCTCTATTTACGTGGAGTTTTCTGGTCGCTGATATAAAGGATAACATCATTGGGATGGACTTTTTGATCTATTTTAATCTCGCTTTAGATCCCAAATCTAGGACCATTGGACAAAGCACTGGGATAGTGACTAATACTGAAACTTAGACATCAGTAATTAGGTCAATGATACTACCCAGACTTGTTGTCGCCTATGACTTGGCGGATGTCATCGAGAAACACCTGGCCGTGTTTCTGCCATTTAATGCTAAGCGCAAGGGTTTAAAAACAGGCATAGAACACCAAATCGAGTTGGTGGAGCCACTACCTTGTTCGCCCAAGTCTCAACCGTAAGCACAACACAAGCAGCAGGTTGCTATTGAAGAATTTAAGCGGTTGAGAGAAGAAGGAATTTGTAGGCGTTCAAATTCCAACTTTGCATCTCCAATAGTGGTTGTTCCCAAACCTGAACCAGGTCAATGGAGGGTTTGTGGTAACTATCGTCTATTGAATTCGGTAACGAAAGGCGATTCGTATCCTCTACCGAACCAGAGTATTTTGCTCAGGGATATAATGGGGTATGAGGTGTACTTTGCTCAGGGATATAATGGGGTATGAGGTATACACAACGTTAGATCTGCAGAAAGCGTACTATCAAGTACCTATGGAGGCAGAATCTATACCGCTCACAGCAGTGCGATTCCCTGGAGGAGGATCGCATGAATTCTTATGTATGCCTTTTGGGTTGAAGAATGCAAGTCAGACATTCCAGCGTCTGACAGAGGAAGTTCTTCAAGACTGTTCATTTGCTAGAGTGTATATAGATGACATCGTTATATATAGTCAATCTAGGGAGGAACACCGGGAGCATTTGGACATAGTTTTGTCTAAGCTGAAATATTATGGATTGGTAGTGAAACCAGAAAAGAGTAGGATTGGTTGCTCTACCGTAAAATATCTTGGACACACCATTTCCAAGGATGGAATCAAGCCCTTGGAAGACAAGGTACAAGCAATCAAGGATGTGCCAGAACCTAGAACTGTACGCCAGTTGCGTAGATTTTTGGGCATGATTAGCTACTATCGTCGGTTCATACCAGGTTTAGCTGGAATTTTGGGGTCGCTAACTCGACATTTAGTTCGCGAACGAAGCACAATCAAGAAGTCCTGGCCTATTAATTTTAGCCAAGACGACAAGGAAAAATTCCAGAGGGCCAAAGATCTGTTAAGCCAAATAACCACATTAGCACCTGTGGATTGGACTAAGCCGTTTGAGCTGGTCACAGATGCTTCTGATGTAGCCATAGGAGCAGTGTTACATCAACGGGAAAATGGTATAGTCAAGCCGATAGGATTCTATAGTCGGAAACTCCAAGATCGCGAGAAGCGATATGATACGCTTGGAAAGGAGTTACTAGCAGTTTATTCTGCAGTGTTGCATTTTGAGCACTACCTAGATGGACATCAGTTTATGATATTAACTGATCATAAACCGTTGTTGAGTATCCTTGGGAAAGCAAACAGGCTAAATTATTCTCGGCGGGTAAATTCACAAATAACCCGACTCGCAGAATTTGATTTTACCATAAGTCATATCTCAGGAAAAGATAATGTGGTGGCAGACACTCTCAGTAGACCAGACGTATCAGATGAAGATATGATTCGTTCAGAGTCACTTGTATGCTCTATTGTATCTTCTAATGATTTTGTCCAGCAATTGATGGAAGCACAAGGTTCTGATCCTTTAGTGGCTGTGTTGGAAAAGAATCCTGTATATACACGCAGGAAGATTGGAGATAAGTGGTTATTATGTGAAATCTCCAGGAGCCAACCTAGACCTTATGTACCGCTAGAATTAAGGTATAAGGTAATTCAGCAGCTACATGAATTCAGTCATCCTTCCATTAAGGCAACTATCAGGATGGTCACTGATAGATATGTATGGCCAAAGATGTCGAAAGACATAAGAGCCTGGGTAAGGACATGTGCCCGGTGTCAAACTTGTAAAGTTTGGCGTCATACCAAAACTGAAATTAAAACGATTGGTATACCAGCGGGTCGATTCATGCATGTTCATATTGATATAGTAGAAATGCCTGAGATTTCCGGCCAAAAGTATTTACTCACGATGGTCGATCGGTTCAGTCGTCAGTTTGAGGTAGCAATCCTGAAAGACATGACAGCTCAAGAGGTCTTACTTATGTTCTTGCATAATTGGGTGTCGCGATATGGTGTACCGGTAAGGGTAACTACTGATCGTGGTAGTCAGTTTATGTCTGAACTGTTTATCAGATCATTGAATACAATGGGGATAGAAGTAAGACACACATGTGCTTATAATCCCAGAGCCAATGGGATGGTTGAGAGACTGCACAGGGAGCTGAAGGCTGCATTACGCTGCACCGGTGGATCCAGTTGGATACATGATTTGCCCGTAGTTTTGTTGGCAATGCGAAACAGATACAGAGTTCAGTTAGGAACATCCATAGCAGAACTTGTTTATGGAGAGCCACTGAGGTTACCTGGAGATATTCTAATAGAAACTCCAAGTTGTCTCGATTGGGCCTCTAGTTCAGTAGATTGGTTTGTTGGAGCATTGAGAGATAAAATGAGTCGTTTAGCTCCAACCAAAACTAGAAGTCCAAAGTCCAAATGCTATGTATCTTCAGATTTAAAGCTGGCATCGCATGTATACATAACTAACGAAAACAGACAGAATTGTCTGACTCCATTCTATAAGGGGCCATATAAAGTCAATCATATGACTGAGAAAAATGCATTTATAGAAGTAAATGGCACTGTAGAATGTGTAACACTGGATCGCTGTATTCCACAGTTTATTTGGACGGAGGAGGAGACTGAGGAACAGTATTCACCGAAGTATCCAGAAGTTGAGGCGAGATGTGACTCAGAAATTGGTGAGAAAAATGAAGTGTCGAATAAATATGGTAAAGAAGTAAAGATTAAAACCAAGACAACTGAGAATCAAGAACAATGCGATATGAATATGAAATCTGGTGAAGTACCAGCACAACTTGTTGAAACTCGGTCTGGTAGAGTCATCAAGAAACCGAAGAATGAAGACTACATCATGTATGGTTAATCATCTTAAACATGAGGGAGTATGTAGAGGTTAAATTAATTATCGGACAGAAATTAACCTCTCATATAAAAATAAATCAATTTTTATTTTTGGACATTTGATGTTATCGCTGGTTTCGTAAAACAATATTGTAATTTTTGAAAAATATTGTAAAATTTTTTGAAAGTTCTTTTGTTCATATTGTCGAAGTTTTGGACTTGTCTTGTGAAAAGAAATGAGACAGTTTTGATCTGAGTTTCTGAATTGCATAAGCGGGACACTGCATGGTTCATCTCCGATTACTTTGTGAATAAAATTTGTAAATCTTCTCGTCATTTTGTTGTTTTTAATTATCAGCGAAAAGTACCACAAGTTTGCTTTGGGTAATTTAAGTGAATATTTGTTTCAAGGTCTTATTCTTTCCAGTTCAGTAAATTTGTGGACATCAGCGTATCCGGGTAAGCTTACTTAATTAATATAATATATAAATTATAAATAATTTAATAATATCATGTCTGGTTTATTAAATACTGAGGATACAGAGCAGTTGGCTAGCGGACTTAAGGATTGTAGCTTAAGAGATAGTTCAGAGGAACTTAAGTGTTCCAAGATAGATGATCATTCCGCATATATGGATTTTCCGGGCCTGGCATCCAAGAGACCCCCTTATGGTAGTGAACTAAGGGCCTCATATGTAAGAACGCATTAAACGGCTCCCTAAGGGGCCCCCATAGCAGTAACTAATCTCTATTCAGAGCACCTTAACCGAGTTTGTAACGTCGTACGGCATTTACTTGAAGCCGGGGCGTTTACACTGTGCACAAGAAGATAAAGTTAGTGTTGTTTACAAATTCAACTGAGTTTAATATATTTGTCAACGTTTGTTAAATAGAATATATTTTAATTACTTTAATAAGCATGTTGATGTTAAGTTTGTTTGCACTAAGTCAGAAAATTCCAAATTAAAAAAGTGTTATTTATTACTAATATTTTTGTTAACTATATCATTTAAAAAATCTATTTCTAATATTAATTAAAGTTTGGTTTAGCTACTGCATTTCAACTTGGTTCCGTTATTAATAATGGATTTAGTTCGTAAAAGACTTGCTGGTACTCTTGGAGATAATGAAGCAAATCTATTTATAGAGTTTGTATATAATTTTTTATTTAGTCAAATGTTATTGCTAGGTAACGCGGATAAAATTAAAAAGCAGGTATCATCAGTGCTTGATACTCGTAAGCCTGAAAATCGTCATGTTTGTGAAATTCTTGTGCACCAAGCTAAAATACAGAAATCTCTTGACGGAAAGGTAAATTTAGTTATATATTGCTTAAATTACGAAAAATTTTCCTTAAATCTTAATTTTAGGTATTACTAATAATTGCTGTCGAATAGTCAAACATGACGGTGTTTGTGGAGGTCAGTCAACTTGTTGTAGGTTAATTGACCTGCACAATTATTGTAAAAACTCTTCGAGGATATCAATAATGAAAATTTTGAGTCAGTCTTGATATGACTACATACTCATATAATAATCAGGATGTGAACGAGTTTCACAACGCCTTTCTATCCGTCTATAAAGCGACTCTAGGGAGTCTTTTTGTATTCTTAGATTTAAGATTAACGTCCATGATGAATAGTTATGTTTAGCTAACTATGTAATATACAATGGAAATGTGTACGCTTCACGCAACACTGCACCTGCCGAATTTAATCTAGGAAGTGATTTAACACGGAAAATAGAATAACCTAATTTTTTGTGCCTGACCTCCCAAATTTAGAGGAAGATATTTCCTCTGACAAAGATGAATACTTCTTACCTTTACGAGCTAATGTGTACAGATTTGTTTACTATGCAATGTCTTTTCTGCAAACAAAGTCTACCCAATTATTATAGTGGTCCAATAATTAAGAAGTTTATGTGACCTATGGATTTTTCTGTATGATGTGCCTAACCATTTCCATTTTTGATTCTCCCAATATATTACTGTCAAAACGAGTCTTCGTTCTCATTTGTGCATATTGGATCGCCGAGGCACATGATTTCAAATTAGCTTAAGATTTTCAATTCAAGAAAGTTATACAGTGCCAATAAGTGAGATGGTTAGTATACGCATTTAGTTATAATAAATCTATTTTAATATAATGGATAACAGCAATAAGTGTGAAGATACAGAGCAGTTGACAGAAGGACCTAAGAAAATTGGTTTAAGAGAAAGTGCTGAGGAATATAGTTGTTCTAAGTTAAGGGATCATTCCGTAAATAAATGTTATCCGAGTCTGGCGTCTAAGTGGCTGCTATGGAAATGATCAAAGGGCCTTTACACGAATACGCTGGAGTGCAGATATAACCCTGCGTTGATGAACTACATTTCGTTTGTAATAATAGTTAAATACGTTGTAAATCAAATCAATATAGTATATGCTATACAGCAATTCTAGATGGCAAATGAACGCAAGCAGAGTGTGCTCACGTACTTCAGGAAAAAATACAAAAAACTGAAACCGAGCATCGTCTAACAATAAAAAATATGAAAGGATTTTTAACAAAGACTATTCAAGAAATTATTAAGTTTATCTTTACCAATGGTATTCGTTCGAGTTAGCAACGGTGGTTTAAATTTAATTGTAAATTGTTAATGTTTTTGAAAGGTATACTTCTAATATATACTGTGACAATTTAAAAAATCCATCTAGTAATACACTTAATCTCGTTACTTTAGCTAACGTAGAATCCTTCCGGTTCGATTTGTGCTCACTTAAAGCTGGTACCTGTGACGTTGGTAGTGCGTCTTGTTCATGCTGTTCTCTTGAAGCTTGTGCCACTGAAGTTGGGTGTTGCATCTTAGGTTCGGCTATTAAACAACAGTCTTTTAACACCTCGTGATTTTTTTCGTACCATCAGTCCAGATAAACTGTTGAATGCAATTGTTCATAGGCGAATAAATTCTCGATGTCATTTATTTAGATTGTAACATTTCTGTCAGTCATCCTTTTGAATTTATACGATCTATTGTAAAATAGAGTCAGACGGTTCTTCTCATTCTCATTAGCTATATACACATGCACTGCAGATCTCCAAACCGGAGGACGTAGCAATCGGTTCTGATCTTTTTAATCTTCGTCAGAACCAATCTATGGAACTTGAAGCCCATTCATTTCAACTACAGTTTTTACTAGATCTACAGACATTCTTCATATTGCTTCACAAACCAAATCTGCTATAGAAGTTTGTAGCTGTGCCTTTTACCAACTGCAAATGGCTAGTAGAACTATGGGAGGATCGTATACTCAGCTCAGACCATCGGTACACTTAACTGCAGCTTTCCAAATAAAAGTTGTTTGTTCAAGAATGAGTCATATATATATGTCATACAAAGAATAAGCCTGAGCTCGGTAGTGTTTGTGTGTCTCTGTATCAAGTTGTTTAAACGCTTGATTCTGGGGGGTTAGCCTTTAGTCTTAAATCTTTGGACTCGCTTGGAGTTTTGGTTTTTGATAATAATTTCAAATGTATTTGTTGCATTTAATCCACAATATATTGTGGCATTAACATGTTTTATTTATTGGCTAATACATTTTGTGAGTTTGCTGAATGGAGACGCACGTTGACAGTGATATTAAATTGGTTTATTTGGTGTTTCAATTTCATGTATCGTTTGTATTTCTCTATTAATCCTCATGGTATTTTAGAGCTTCAAGCAGTTTAAGTGGTTGCAATGTGGTACCATCGGTGGAATGGATAGATTTTTTTGCCGCCATAGTTTGAAATATTTATAAACTTGTCGTTCACATAAATATCACTTTTATTATATATTTCCTTCCTGATTAGAGAAATTGCTCGCGAGTGTTTAGTTTCATCTTGCACAGCGGAAATGACTTATTTTTCACTGCCATATAATCATAATTCTTTCATGGTCATATGTAATGCACTAGTGCTTTACGATCGGTAAAGACGTCTATATGTCCACCGATGACAAAATACCTAACCTTTCGTAGTGCTCATCGTACGGCCAGTAATTCCTCTTCTGGGACGGTATTTTTTTGCTCCGCCTTAGTGAGTGTGCGATTTGTATTTTTTGCTGAACGTCCGTTCGCTTGTAACATTGTCCTTATGCCAATATCTGACGTCTATTGTAAATTGTTAATGTTTTTGAAAGGTATACTTCTAATACATACTGTGACAACTTAAAAAATCCATCTAGTAATACACTTAATCTCGTTACTTTAGCTAACGTAGAATCCTTCCGGTTCGATTTGTGCTCACTTAAAGCTGGTACCTGTGACGTTGGTAGTGCGTCTTGTTCATGCTGTTCGCTTGAAGCTTGTGCCACTGAAGTTGGGTGTTGCATCTTAGGTTCGGCTATTAAACAACAGTCTTTTAACACCTCGTGATTTTTTTCGTACCATCAGTCCAGATAAACTGTTGAATGCAATTGTTCATAGGCGAATAAATTCTCGATGTCATTTATTTAGATTGTAACATTTCTCCAGTCATCCTTTTGAATTTATACGATCTATTGTAAATAGGTCAGACAGTTCTTCTCATTCTCATTAGCTATATACACATGCGCAGATCTCCAACCGGAGGACGTCTATTAATTTCTACTACCTATATGGAACGTCTATTAATTTCTGTTCACATAGAATAAACGCTTCTTGAGCCTTCTCCGTCCAACGAAGCGGTATCTTGGCACTAGTTAACTTAGACAAAGGTTGTTGTGTAACCTCCATTCCTGTGAGATATTGTCTATAGAACTTCACCTTACCATTCGAATCTAATAGCATATATCCATCTTCTGAGACTGAGTGACCCTGGAACCGCACTTGACGACATATCTAAACTTTTTCTGGATTTAAATGCAATCGTCATTCTATGGCTTTGGACAACATCTGCAGTCCAATACATAATTGGTGTTCAATAGTGACCCATATGATAACATCGTCAACGTAAGCTCTTTTTTCAGAGTAAGTCGGACACGAAAGAATCCATCATTGCTTACAACACTCGGTGCGTTCTTTAGACAAAATGGTACCAAAGTGAATTGTAAATGACCCTGGGGTACCTGCACGGCTAATTTCCACCGGTCATCGGGACGGACGCAAATTTGTCGAAATCTCTGCTTGATGTCAAGCACGGCAAACCATTTTCCTCCCGCTAGCGAAAGGCAGAGATCACGCAGAGCCGGCATGGAATGCGGGTCAAATTTAGTTACCTATTTTAATTGCCAGAAATTAACCGCGGGTTGGTTCGAACCATATTTTTTCGTAGCGTAAATCATGGGAGCACGAAAAACAGATGAGGATGGATATCAAGTATGTATTAGGTGATGCGAACCTAGTAACAAATTAGTTCAGTTGTGACCAGAAGGATAAACCAAAGGCAGCATGAACGGAAAGTATAATCTCATGCACATTCGTTTCGTGCTTACTGGCGACTCATCAGTAGGAGCCGGTATTACGTCCTTTAACCACTATATATTTGGGTAAAGAATGTGGGATAATGGGACGGTACAATCTCCTAGACGAATGTGTAAACCTACAGTAGTGAAGCTAACATCATATAAAGTTTTCGACAATGAGACTCCAACGCTAATTCACACTATATAATATATAACGAGTCTGTAAAGGATACCAACACTATGGCTATTGTGTTAGTAACTGAAACCTTTTTTGAAATCGATGAGTACCGGATACTAACACTATGGTTTCCGAGTCAGTACATGGTACCAACCTGATGGATATAAATTTATGCTAAAGTTCACCCAAATTGAGAATTACAACAATTCCTGAACACCTGTTACTCCAGTTAAACCATACACTCTGGCCTTCATCGATATCAGTTATCACATTTCGCGGTACGCATGACATCATTCAGTTCAATATATTACAGTTAAATACTGTTTGTTGCGAAGAACTAATATATATACAAGTATGTATTAGGTGTTGCGAACCTAGTAACAAATTAGTTCAGTTGTGACCAGAAGGATAAACCAAAGGCGGCATGAACGGAAAGTGTAATCACATGCACATTCGTTTCGTGCTTACTGACGACTCATCAGTAGAAGCCGGTATTACGGATGGATATCTTTTGAATGATTGCGCAGTGCGAGCTTCATAAGTTGAAAGGGACGAATCTGCACCCAGCCAAAAATGAAGACAAAATCGATGCGTACTTGGAAATGGGGATCATTCGGATCTTTACGAAACTATTAGTGCAAAATGACAACCTGCTAACGCAAATCGTGGAGATTCAACAGATGAAGATGGCTCAAGAATGCTGGCCTCTATCATCTCTTGTGTTGCTCAAGTCGCTGCTTATAGTTTCTTTGGAGGAGCACCATATACTTTTGATGGTTCGTAACCTTCATTTTATTCTAATCATAGTTTAAAGTGATCGACCATTGTCTGTGGACGTTCGGGTTACGCAATCAGGTAGTTGGAATATAATGGTGTATTGGCTTTGAAACTCTTTGCACAACCCGTTCAGACAACCGGTCTCCTCTTGTACCTTCGGTCTGCATATCGACTATATTTAATTCTTGCTTTTCGGCCTTGAGAGGCATATATGTTTATTCTGACAATCGATCGTCCTAACTTATTTTCTAATGAAATCAAGTCCCAATAGAGGCGTTTTCTATATTCACCAACTAAAGTCATAATGCAAATATCTTCTACTTATTAATAATTAGTGCCCCATTGTCTGCAATCACCATACCGTAACGCCGGATGCCTGATAAATGTCGTAGGTTTTACATTGTTTAACGTCCAAGTAATCGTGGTACACTCTATTGGGTTATCTCTTCATCTGACTGCATTACTGGCTGTCAGTTGAAGAATTCTAAAAAATTAACTCTAATGAAATTCCTAACATGTGGCCCAAAAGGTTGCAATTCATACAAAGCATTCAAGTATCTCAAATATCAGTCGTTTATTATGTTTCTACAAATTTCTCATAAGTCTAGAAAATGTCATGCTTGATGTGTTAAATGTTGTATTCGTGGAGAGTTCGATTTACATCAGGCAAAATTGTGCAATAATTAAAACAGTCATGCTTTGATTAGATCCAGCGGGCGTTGCATACACGCAGGATATAGAAACAAATGTGATGGCATCACATTTGTGGCGTAATTTAAGTTTTTTGTAATTAACGATATTTACTACATGTATTTAGAGTGAAAGCATCATAACATATCACAAAAGGTACATGGAACTAATCTTACACTATTTATCAGCAACACTTCTGTATTATTAGAGATTTGGGTATCTTGCTCTGTGGGTTACGGTGGAGTATTAGCATATAAGGAAGAGTTGAAAGGACTTCTTTGTTGCATCTTGAATTTCTATCTGTTCCGACAAATTTTTCTTAACCATAATTTTTTTAGTTAGTAAGTTTACGATGTGGAATAATAAAGTGCAAGATATCTTGAATAATTATATTTGATCGTGTAAGAACTGGCCCTTTTATGCGGCCCCATAAATTAATCGGAGTTATCATAGCGAATTGGCAGGGAGGCTTAAGCCGCCTCGGAGATTGTGTCCCAGCCAACATCAACCTTGTGATTTAATTAAATGTACCGAGAATGGCAAAAGAAGCATTTAGTCCTGCTATTATGCAGTGGTATCTTTTCTCACTTCTTAAGCTTGGAGGTGGTACTGTCAGCATCTCTTTATTGTATACATAACGCGATATATGCTCGCATTGAAAGTGTCTTCTCCGAAATTGCACTTTATGTTTGTTTCTAACAACTTTAAATTTCCTATTGTGAATACGGAGTGTTTTTATGACCCCTGTTGATTATAAGTCTGTGAACACAAATAAGCGGGCCAGTTGCGTAGCGTTATTTGTTTGTGATGAATGGGTATAATCTAATAATAAATGTGCTCATTTGTCAATAAATACACAATGTCTTTTACGCATTTGTTCTAAAATATAGTACGGGGTCATGCATTGATTTCATGACTAGGGCATTTGACAAATTAAATTTATTTTAAAAGTTTATTTTGGAGTCTAATGTAAATTCAAAGGCCACCGTAGTATGCTTGAATATTAGGAAGGAGATCTAACTCTCGTTTTGAAATTCTTGCCAAAGCAAATGAAGCTACATAATAACCCTAATATAAACAGATGGGCTGGAGACGCGTTCTGGAAACAGCTTGAATTATTTTATTGAACTAGCATGCCAAAATCTGTGCCTTTCAGTTAAATATTTAATATAAATTATAGATCTAGGCGATCAGATTCACTGCAAGAACAACTATTTATGCGAGAACCAGGCAAATAAGTTTTTAGAAATACCTGTGGAAATCCTGTGTTGGAATATCGCGCATTCTTATGTAGGAACTATATTTCTATTTGAATTAAGTTAATTCTTGTTTTTTTACTCTAGTAAATTAGTTGACAATATCCAGTGAAAGCGCTAAGGCTAAATGTATTAGGTCTATTTAAAATTCATTTGGGGTAAATAATTATTTCACTTATTTTACAATTAGTTATCCTACAAAAAGTGTCGTTAATCGTGATACAATGTTATAGTTAGCACATAACCTTATCACTTGGAACTGCCTTGAAAAGATGGGGTTTTACGACCATCGCCCTGCAATTAGTTTATACATTTGAGTATTAGAGACTAGGTATGAAGACCGGATATTAGTAAGATAATGAAGGTAACATTTAGAATTAAAATAGATATAAATATATCTGTTTTGGAATGGTGATACCACATTTTCACAAGTTGTGTTTTACTCTAAAATGCGTATTGTGTCAACCTGAAGATGAGACTGAAATGAAGTCTCGAAATATGTGGACAAAAGAAAATGGAAAATCTTGAACCAACGTCAATTTCAGATAATCAGCTAGTTCGAAGGCTTAAAGAAGAAGGGACAAGTGAGAACCCATCAATTGAGGCAAAAAATTACATAATTCAGCTGAAAAGTTCAAGATTTTGTCGACTCCATGAGTGCTATCAATTGTCTTGCACAAGAAAAATGCGGTCAAATCCACAACAAGGACAGCACCGAGCAACAAAATGCATCTTTTAGTTTATCATTTGTCTGTGTGGATTCTTAACACTGATGGCTGAACTTTATAATCGTCTAATTTTGGGTAACAATTTTCAAATTATTTTTGAAATAGATTGAAATCTAAAGGTTCTACCTCTTTCCTCGTCATCTTCGGAAGCAATAGTATGACTTTTAAATACAGGTGTAATGTATGGGATGATCAAGACGGATAAGTCACCTATTTTTAATGGAATAGGCGATTTGAACGTGATGGAAATGTTAACGTTATAATGAATAAGCGATTAAATAATCATGGATTGCGCGGATGTTATGAGTAATTCGTTAAATAAAATTTGCAAACGTAAGGTATAGATTATCTTATATTTAGTCAGTCACTCTACATGGCAAGACTAGGTTAGTGGCACGAATTTAGCTGTTTCAAATCTCTACCATCATCATCAGACCATGACCGCCAGTTAACTAACGATGATCAAACCATAATGCGTATATAATATAGGAAAATCAGGTATGTAGCTATCACTTCCAGTAGTTTGGCACACATCGTATTTGACTGTGGATGTGGACTACACGATTTATATACAATTGCTAGCATCACATTTTTGCGGCTTTCATCAGATGTGTAAGGATTACAAATAAACAAACATTGATTGCGCGGGTTGTGGTAACAATTCTTTAAATCAAGTTTTCGGCTTGAAGTAAACACAAATCCAATTGTAGTTAACCAGCCGTCGAACAACATAAATAATACTAATACTGCTGTCGCACGCAATGACGCTTTTCGACCTTCCTTGATCATCATCAGAGTACGACGGCAAACTGACTAGCGAGGATCAAACCGCATTATTAATACGTATATATATATATAATATATATATATATATATATATATATATATATATATTTTACAGTTTTCGCCACACACATATAGGCAATACAATTAAACAATAATTCATCAAAAAGCGTGTGGTAGTAGCAATTTTCAAATAAGTTTGCGAGCTTAAAGTAAATATCAATCTCGTTATATTTAACTATTCGTCTAACAACATAACAAAACTACCGCAAGTCGTACGATCTGATGCGTTTTGACCTGCCATGATCATCATCGACGACTGTATAAATACAATTGGACTGGTGTTTACTTCAAGCCTGCAAACTTGATTTAAAGAATTTTATAAGGATTAGTGTGCTTGCTGTAGGGCTCTGATTATGACTGGACGATGGAAACGCGTCGTAATAGGCTGCCGACGATTGTTTGATTATATTTTGTGTTTAAATGCGTTTTTTGGCACAGTCTAATACTCTCCGTCCTTGTGCTTTCTTATTTGTTTAATGTTACTATCCTTTTTTATATTAAACGTGGAGTTTTCGACTAGTTTTAAGTTTTTCGAAGTTTAACAGCCAATATCGTTTAAATTTCTACTTTATTAATGTGTTCATCCGTAAGCGCATTACGAGCAATGACAATGCTTCATAAAATCTATTATTATTTGCCATTTATACGTTAATATATGACAGTTATTATCCCACATTCTTCACCCAAATATATAGTGGTTAAAGGGCGTAATACCGGCTCCTGCTGATGAGTCGCCAGTAAGCACGAAACAAATGTGCATGAGATTATACTCTCTGTCTATGCAGCCTTTGGCTTCATCCCTTCTGGTCACAACCGAACTAATTTGCTACTAGGTTCGCAATACTCCAGCCACATACTTGCATACATATTAAGTTCTCCGCAACAAACAGTATTTAACTGTTATATATTGAATTTAATGATGTCATGTTTACTGCGAAATGTGATAACTGATATCAGATCTAGGCCAGAGTGTGGATTTACTGAGTAACAGGTGTCTTCAGAATCGTTGTAATTCTCAGTTTCGGTGAACTGTAGCATAAATTGATATCCATCATGTTGGTACTATGTACCGACTCGGAAACCAGTGTTAGTATCCTTTACAGACTCGGTATATATATATATATATATATATATATATATATATATATATATATATATATATATATATATATTATATATAAATTAAAGGAAGTCGCATTGTCGTAGAGTATAAGGATGTTAGCTTCACTATTGCAGGTTTACACATTCGTCTAGAGATTGTACCGTCCTTATTATCCCACATTCTTCACTCCAAATATATAGTGGTTAAAGGGGCATAATACCGGCCTTAACAGCTCAGTAAGCACGAAACGATTGTGCATGAGATTATACTTCCCGTTCATGCTGTCCTTGGTTTATCCTTCTGGTCACAACTGAACTAATTTGTTACTAGATTCGCAGCACGTAATACATACTTGCATTTATACGTTAATATGTTTTTTTGCTGCACAGCATTGATAATACTGCTCACTAAACCCTTTCCTTGTAGTCTACTAGCGTTCCAATTAAGAAAGCAACAAAGCCGAAAATGGTGCCATTGTTCGCAGAAGGAAATCAATCGAATTTGCTGATTGGACTTCTTCCTGGGCGTCGACCTTGTCAATGCCTCGCCACCATTCATAAACTTGTGAATAATTGCACTACTTGCGGTCGTGTCGTATGTGCTCAGGAGGCGTCTGGACCTTGTTACCACTGTGGTCAATTGGTTTGCACACGAGAAGAAGCAGAAACGATTAGAGTAGGCACAAACAAATCAGAGAAATTGCGCAATCGGTTGTTGACGGTTGGCTGGGCCAGTGACGTACCAACTCCACCATACAAGTTGGCCAGAAAGCGTCAACAAAAAGAGCGATATAAAGCAGCTGCGCAACAGTCTCAGTTAAATATTGCAAATCCTCCTCAGTCTATTGATAACAATTCAAGCAAAACGAATGGTTCATCCACTGAGAAAGTTTTTGATGTTCATTTTGCGAATCCTAAAGCACGCAGTACAACTGTCGACGGTGGTAGTGATGGAAATGATAACGAGACGGAGGAGGAGGATGAGTTTTACTATCGTGATGCTTATAAACCATCAGTGCCAACAGAAATACAAAGCCGACTTGAAGAAGGTGAGAAGACATTTTTTAGCGAGCTTTAAATATGCACCAATCCAATTGTATTTTACCATTTTAAACTCAGCAAATCCACCATCAGTCGCACGTACTGACGCGTTTCGACCTTCAATGTTCATCATCAGAGTACGACGGTAAGCTGACTAAGGAGGATCAAACCGCAGTGCACATATATGGAAAGTTCTCACCTCTGGTAGTTTCGAATTCAATGTATTGACTGTAAATTTCGGCTGCACAATTTCTATGGTGTCACAAGCACTAACCTTTTGCAACTTTTCGCCATATATACAGGTAATACAATAAAGCAATCACTGATTGCGCAGTTGGTAATGAAAATTGTTTTTTCATCAAGTTTATGAACTGGATATGAGCACAATACCCTTTGTATTTAACCAGACGAGTAACATAGCAAAACTATCGCCAGTCGCACGAACTTCGCCTTTTGACCTCCGATGGTCATCAGAGTACGTCAGCAAACTGACTAGCAAGGATCAAATCGCATTGACTACAGATTGAAAGCAAAATTAGATAAGCGGCTCTCACCTCTAGTAGTCTCGCATACATTGTACTCGACTGGAATTGTCGGCTGTACAATTTTTATTCAGGCACAGACGTTAACTTTTTGCAGCTTTCGCTACATGTACATA
The DNA here is from genome assembly GCA_029291075.1 of Eudiplozoon nipponicum. Classification (NCBI taxonomy): domain Eukaryota; kingdom Metazoa; phylum Platyhelminthes; class Monogenea; order Mazocraeidea; family Diplozoidae; genus Eudiplozoon; species Eudiplozoon nipponicum. Next base: position 23,934 of record JAQBSW010005443.1, on the reverse strand, counting down.
GGTTATACAATTAAACAATCATTTATTGCACGAGTGAGGATAAAAATTATTTAAATGAATTTTGCGAGATTCAGATAAACAACTATCCTATTGTTTCTACCCAGTGGCAGTACGTAGCAGCATTGCTCTCAATCACACGTTGTGACGCATTTCGACATTTCGGCCAAGTTGTCGCACTTTTATATTTAGTTGTCCAACGACTCATTTCAAAAAGATGCACCATCTCATTTATTATACGTATGCAGCTAAAAGGGATACGTTCTTATCCATTTGGAGAAAAAGGAAGATGTTTTAATTTATAAGATAAAAATAACAACTATTTTATACTCATTGTTCTGTAGAAAATCATCATTCCCTGATCTCGACTGAGATAATTTTTAATATTTTGTAGAGCTTATGCCATTATATTTTAATATCCGTATTCTCATATTATAAACAGGGTGGTCCTCCTAATGTGTTTTGCATAGTCATATTTAAATTTGTTTCTTTGAAAATTCGCGTATGCTAAAAGTTTTTCATAAATGATTTATTATGAACAAGGATGCTTTATGACCGAACTGCCTAGGCTTCTTCTTAATGTAGTGGTTTGGTGTGATGTGGGTCAACATTTCTGAAAATACGTACTGTTTTGAATCGTTATATTATTTTGTCGTCTGTCAAAGGGTAGGCACTAACAAGTTGAAAAGGCATGCGTTATCACAAATTTTGCGGTTACTCAAGGTGCAATTATTCCACTCTTAAAATGAATTATGCTGCTTAACCAGTTTTTGCGAATGGTTGATATCATTTGCTTTTTTATGGTGCACTAGCCCCAAAGTATGTAAGAAAGGAAACTGGCGGCGTTACCTTCTAACAAACGAGGCTTATTTATCGCAATCATACTTTCAATGAACTCTCTAATTATTTTGATAATCATGTATTTATTCTCTGGAAAGACGTTGATTATTGGTCATTTGGCCACAAGTTTTACTGTGGGCTCCAGCGCATGGGTGCAAACTCCGTTTCTGTATGGTATGAGTGAGTGAAAACGTCATAATCCGGAAGTTATGTGTGAAAATAAATGATACTTCCAAAGTACCGTTCTGAAGATTTTTTACCTTAATAATGGAAGACTAATTCGTTTTCGCAAAAATTACTTTCTTGTATAAATTTGCAACTGTATAGGATACTTTCATTGAAGCTTAAATGTGTGTGTGAAAATTTAGTGTTACAAAATCGAAAGATATAGCTTGAAATATTCTAATAAATCACATAAAAAGACGAGCTTTATTTTTCTCAGTGCGTGATTGAGTTTTAGATTTTTATGTATACTCTTTTATCCCGTTTTCGAAACTTGTCTTTGATTGATTTTCCTTTTTCCTTAATAAATATTTCTTTGCGCATTTTATATTATATTTTTATTGGAAGAAGTTTCTCGCACATTGGTTACCAAGCTTTGCCAAAAATTTAATTGAGTCCCTTTTTTAGCAATCAGTTTGGTGCGCACGACAAAATTTTGCACGTACCCTGGTTTGAACCCTGCTCACGGCCAACTCTGGGAAATACTTGAAGTTTTTCCAATTAGTACTAAACCATTGTATTGGATAACTTGCTTTTTTACATTACACAACGCTGATATTATACTGACAAATGTACATTTGTAATGGGTTTGATGATTATATCAAGATAGCATCCTTGATTTTATTAATTTTTATCATCTGCAGCGCAACCTATGCTCGTTTTTATAAAAATGTTCAACTCAATACCACTTATTGGGGAAGCGTGGTGTCTGTTCTATAATGATAGATTTGGCGCGGCTAGTTAGCACTTTAGACCAGAAAGAGATGTCATATTGACTTCATCCAAAGGAACGAATAACGAAGAAATATTGGGTAGTATATATCTGAAAATTCTGTGTATCGTACGACAGGGTGGCTCAGTGGTTAGAGTCGCAGACTCTGAAGCACACCTTCCAAGTTTTGAGCTCTGAACGTGAAAAATTCTTGACAGTACATGGAGCGCTCCCAAAAAGAACAATACCGGTCTACTGTATGAAATACTTTTACTAAGATTCTACAATGCTTAGTTTATACTACAATATTATATATATATATATATATATATATATATATATATATATATAATTTGCTTTCTATTTTAATTGCCTTGACGTGAGAACTACCATATATGCAGGTCTGTATTAGTTGTTGCGAACTCCATATATTGTTTAAAGGGCGCACAATTGGCCCTACTGATGAGTCTGGCGCAAGCACGGAGACTAATGTGCATGATATTATACTTTCCGTTCATGCTGTCTTTGGTTTATCCTTCTGGTCACAACTGAACTCATTTGTTACTAGGTTCGCAAACACCCAATACATACTTGCATATATATTAGCTCTCCGCAACAAACAGTATTTAACTGTTATATATTGAATTGAATGATGTCATGCTTACCGCGAAATGTGATAACTGATATCGATCAAGGCCAGAGTGTATAGATTTACTGGAGTAACAGGTGTTCAGAAATTGTTGTAATTCTTAATTTCGGTGAACTATAGCATAAATTGATATCCATCAGGTTGGTACCATGTACCGACTCGGAAACAAGTGTTAGTACTATGTACCTTTTCGGTACTATAAAGTTGGTAGCGGTTACTAACACAGTAGCCATAGTGTTAGTATCCTTTACAGACTCGGTATATATATTATATAGTGTGAGTTAGCGTTGATGTCGCATTGTCGTAGACTTTATATGACGTTAGCTTCACCACTGTAGGTTTACACATTCGTCTAGGAGATTGTACCGTCCTATTATCCCACATTCTTCACCCAAATATATAGTGGTTAAAGGGCGTAATGCCGGCTCCTACTTATGATTCGCCAGTAAGCATGAAACGAATGTACATGAGATTATTATTTCCGTTCGTGCTGTCTTTGGTTTATCCTTCTGTTCACATCTTAACAAATTTGCTTATTTGCTTGTATTTATTTGCATGGTGAGCTGTTAACTGATGTAGATAAACATATATTGGTATCGCACATTATCCGTAAGTTTCACTATCAGAATTAGATCTTTTCCTTTATGAATCACTATATTGGGTGTTTTTTTTATTAAATTATTATTACTATTGTTAATTTTTATTTGTATTTTTCTCGTGGTTATGTGACAGTGAATCACCAATTTTTATATGTTTTTGCATTGCTGTCTGTGATGATGATGATTTAGTATTAATATAGTAAGAAAATGCTATTGTCAATCTAGATTTATTCTTTTGGACGAATGCAATTCGTGTTCACAGGAAATTCATCAGCTGATGCCAGCTCCATAATCCGATAAGATGGGGGAAAGGTGGCGTAATCTTTGAAGATTGGGAAAGGAGGGGGTGTCGGCTCATTATGTTGTGTCTCCTAGTCGTACGAAACATATTTATCCACTATTTTACGGCGCCGTTCGTGATGCCTCTGTTCTGAAGGAAATAATTTTGTTTGCACGCCTACTTTATTACCGCACAATGCGTTATTGTGGTATTAATATATATATTCAGCACGAAAATACGCAATTTCTCTATTGCGTTTATTTTTATTGTTTCGCTTATTTTACTGATATTGCATGAGTAGAAAGCTTTGTTAATTGCATTTTGAATCTATCTTTCCGATTATGCTATAACACCAAATTGAATCGAAATTTTCTTTAAACCTCAATATTATTGTATTTAATTTTAGTATAACATTTAGATTGACTGCAGAATCTATAATTTCAACCAGCGTTTAAAGTGTTAATGTTAACAGTTTTCCGTTTAACTTTCGTGGTTTTTACGGCTTAGCTTTGAAATAAGTTACTAACTAGTAGCATATTTTTATGACGATACTTTTTTAATGGATCTTTTCTTGCTTAAAAGATTTCTCTTAACTTTATAATATAAATATCTGAACAATTATATCGATTGATTTCTTGGTTGATGGAACTAAGATACACAGTGTCTATAGAAACATAGTGTGAGATTGTGCTGGGTGTTGCGACCTAGTGACACATTAGTTCAATTATGACCAGAAGGATAAACCAAAGACGGCAAGAGCAGAAGGTATAATTTCGTCCACATTCGTTTCGTGCTTACTGGTGACTCATCAGTTGGAGTCAGTATTACGCCATTTACCCACCGTATATTTGGGTGAGGAATGTGGGAAAATAGAATGGTACAGAGATGTATATAATGGATGAACCCATCAATGACATTCATCAGCTGATAATTTAGTTAAAAACATAATGTTTAAATTAAGCCTATTCTTGTCATTAGGTTAAGTCATTTTCAAACAGTTAAACACTGTTTGTGGCGGAGTTTGGACCGCCCTATTTTTCCAAATTAGGAGATTGATCCGTCCTATTTTCCCGCATACCTCACGCAAAGGGCGTAATACCGGCTCCTGATGGTCGCCGGTAAGCACGAAAAGAATGTCCACGAGATTATACTCTTCGTTCATGCTGTCTTTGGTTTATCCTTCTGGTCATAATTGAATTAATTTGATACTAAGTGCGCAACACCTAATACATAATTGCATATATATTAGTTCTATGCTACAAACAGTATCTAAAAGTATGAGATTGACTGGTCACTTTTCATCATTGATGCATAAGCACTGAGAAGACTCTCAGCTGTAAATTTCAGGTCTATGTTGCATGATGTCTACTCAATAATGCCAGATATAACATATCTAGTAGGAAATGTTGGTCTGGAGTGGAGTTCAATTCGCTCTTACTAAAGGAAAGTCTGATTAGTAAATACAAATTGGTATATATTTTAAAACTGCATGTAATGCGTAACTTGGGTGGTGCAATGGCGAAGTTACAATACTGAAGCAAAATATGCCCCGGTTTGGTTCCTACTTGCAGAAATTATTAAGAGAAATTAATGAGTGGCGAAGATGGACGTAATCGGTTTACATATTAGCTTGAATTTGCTTTATTATGCAATTCTCTAAATAAACTTTGTGAGCTTTGAAGTAAACACTTTACTCATAGTATTAAAAGAGTCGTCGAACAACATAGCAAAACTACCGCCAGTCACACATACTCTGATGATGATCATGGAAGGTAGAAACGCGTCAGTGTGTGTGTTTAACGGTAGTTTTGCCATGTTGTTCGAAAACTTGTTAAATTCAAGGAGATTGCTGTTTACTTCAAGCTCGCAAGTTTCACTTAATGAATTCACACCACCACCCATGCCATCATTGTTTGTTTAATTATATTATGTAATGTCCTCTTTTAACTGCAAGATATAAATTGTAAAAACGCTACAACAATACTTTAATTCAATATCAATTCTCCAGCTAGCCTGGTATCTGTTCTAAAATAGCAGATCGTAGGTGGTCATTTGTACTTTAGTTCTAAAGTGACGCTAAATGGGCTCCACCTGAAATCAAGACTGACAAAAATTAAGTTGGTTTATTACTAAAAATTGCGTGCTGTGTGTTGCCTTGTCGTCGTAGTGGAAGTTTTCTACGAGTGAAACAAATGCATCTTTTTTTAGAGTCGTGGCCTCTGCAATTTTGACGATTGTATTGCATGAATTCGGTCTACTTAATGTATTGTATTGGATATCTTATGTAATATTTATTTTAAACAGAAAACATACATATATTTACATCATTTTACCATACTTTAATTAAACCAATTATTTTTAAACTCATCAAAGCTATAAGTAGATATATATGCATATATATATATATATATATATATATATATGTATATATATATATATTAATATATAGGCATAGATAAGGATTTGCAACATGCCCTATACTTGTCCGGTTTTCTGTAGATACAATTCAACGTGCGCGCGATATTTTATTGAATGAATATGTTTATTACAGAGATTTATATAAAGGATGAGTCTGTCAATGATATTCAACAGTTGATAATTTTGTTAAAACAGAATGTTTAAATTGAGCCTAATCTTGCCATGAAGTTAAATGATTTTAAAAGGGTTAGATACTGTTTCTGGCAGAGGTGATACCGTCCTATTTTTCAACATAAGGGGATTGATCCGTCCTATTTTCACGCTTTCCTTACTTAAATATATAGTGCTAAAAGGCATAATACCAGTTCCTACTGATGAGTCGCTAGTAAGCAAGAAACGCATGTTCACGAGATTATACTCTTCGTTCATGCTGCATTTGATTTATCCTTCTGGTAATTACTGAAATAATTTGTTACTAGGTTCTGAACGCCTAATGCAAACTTGCATATATGTTAGTTCTCCGCTAAGAACAGTATCTAACTGTTATATATTTAATTGAATGGTGCCATGATTACCGCGAAATGCGATAACCACAAAATGTGCACACCCGGACAATGCAAACGAAAAAGGAGAAGACATGCAGGAGAAAGAAATGTGCAAACTTACCCTAAACGACAGTATGCCTAGTCAAGTTATGAAACTAGCGTGCACTAAAGGAATGACCAGTTGTATTACAAGTGACATAATCAGACACATTTATTAACTCGCGAATACAAATCTCATACCAGCCACACACGTGACATATAATACAACCTCAATAAATTTTCATTCGTAATTTTAGTTAAGAAATAAACTATATGGGGACGTAAACATTTATTAGTAAGCTGATATGCAAAACAAAGTTAAAATGGGACCATTTTCTTTTCGCCCGAACTCAACTCGACTCTAATATCGGGCACTTCGGTTAGTCATTTTTTGGAAAGCAAAGGAAGTGAACTTGGATTAGACAAGCATTATACAACAACGAAAAGAAAGCGGAAAACATACCTGCTGAGAAATGTGCAAGCCGCGTGCACAAACACACATAGAATTACTATTTTAAACGAACGTTGGTTGCGCGGGCAGTAATAAAAATTCCATTATTAAGGTTACGATCTTGATATAAGCACCTGACCCATTAATTACTTACATATGCCAGTATAAACTTAGAATTGTATAGTGTAGGAAAGGCAATTCATCCAGTATAATTAAACAACCATTGGTTGCGCGGGCGGTGATAACAATTATTATAATCAAGGTTGCAGCCTTGATATAAGCACCCGACCCATTAATAACTTACATAAGTCAGTATAAACTAAGAATTGTATAGTGTAGAAAAGGCACTGGCCAGAATTTGCCGCGGGCAAGGCTCGAACCTGGGCACGTCTGCCTCGGAATCTGATGCTCTAACCACTGAGCCACCCTGCCGCGCACTACACTACACACAATTTACAGTGATATTCTAACCCAAAGGAAAAATACACAAACCAGGTTATATTTGTTAGTATATAACTGAAAATTTTGTGTAGTGTAGTGTGCGGCAGAGTGGCCCAGTGGTTACAGAACCAGATTCCGAAGCAGACGTGCCCTGGCTCGAGCCCTGTCCGCAGCAAATTCTGGCCAGTACATGATGAGTTCCCAATAAGGACGAAACCGGTCCACTGGATGAATAGCCTTTTCTACGCTATACAATTCTTAGTTTATACTGTATTACTTAAGTAATTAATGGATCATATGCTTATATCACGATCGCTACCTCGATTATAGTTATTACTGTTTTATATTCAGCCATCGCGGAAGCGTTCTCACTTTTGCCAGCTCTGCGTAAACTAAAATGATCTTGAGTTTGCTTCTCTAGTAATTGGCTAGTCGGGTCTACATAGCGCTTTGAACAGCTCACACCAATCGTGCCTTAGGCGTCCGAGAATAAACTGCATTTCTGATTCTTAGAGTAAATATTTCGTATGATGCGTCTCCATTAAAAGATATACTGACATACATCATCTTTTGGTTGGGTAAATCTTAAACGATTCTTTGTCGTTGTTTGTGTTCCATGTTTCCATCAGCAGAATTTTCGTGGTACCTTTGGTCTAATAAAATTGTTTTGTAATGGATATACTGTTTAATCCATGTCTGCTTTCCGTTGCTCCTTTAAAGACTGCCATCTCCTTGTCTCAATAACAATACGCTAAACTGAGGGTTTTCGCCATCGCGAGTAAACTGCATGAGATGGTTCATGTTGTTAAAATCTTTAAGCATGTCATTTGTGGCAACATCTTCATTTATGAGTATGAAGGAATAACAACAAGGAAATTAGACTAATGAAGTCAGACAAAGGCTCAGGTATCGTTCTTAAAAACACAAGTGGTTGAATTAATCTACTGAGCAATATTAAAAGTAAAATATTTTTGCGAAACTGGATTAATCGAAATTACCTGATCCGCGTTTTGACTAACGCAGTTGGGTTTCCAGTAGTTTTCTTTCTTCATCAAAATATTTCGGCTGCCTTTATCAGCAGCCTTATTCAGTTGGTCCATAGTCACCAATTTAACAAAACAAGCTTGGCTTCCTTCATTAGTTTGTTTTGTTGAACTGGTGAGGATGGACCAACTGAAGAAGGCTGCCGATAAAGGCAGCCGAAATATTTTGTTGGGGAAAGAAAACTGCTAGAAAACAAGCTGTGTTAGTCAAATCGCAGATCAGGTAAACTGAACAATATTCTTGATGACAAATTGAAATTTAAACAACGCGCAGTAAATAAAAACATATCTGAAACTACTGAGGATGTAATATGGTCTGCGATCTCATATGTGTGTGTTTGGCAACTCAACAAAGAACCGACTATGCGAATTATAATTAAATCTATGACATCATACGCCACATAAAACAAGCAGAACAAATGGGCACACACGCCATCATACTGTATGGCATGTTGAATGTTTGTAAAGTAGTTGGAACGAGCAAATTGCCGCCATTAAGACCCATGTTGCCAATGATCAACACTCCACAACACAATCTGGCGAGATAACAAAAAGCAATTCTACGACCAGTACAAAGTGAAATGTCAATAAATTGTGTTTGGGGTACTTTTTAAATGGTAAAATGTCAAGAATTAAAAAAATTATTATTCTTCGATGTATCATATCTATCCACACACATTCCTGTTAATAAAATGATCGATTTCCTCTGTTACTTAGCTATGGTAATCATCCACCATTCCTCACACCTAGAAGTAATTTAAACTGCCTTCTCAATATCGGCACCAAATATGTTCAATTCACCTTCAATGGTCAATAATTCACGCAATTCGGTGAAGTGGCCACAGGCGGTCAAATGGCTGATACTTAGATATTCTATCTGGAAACGTCAAACCTTAAACCATTTTTCAAAAATACTGCCATGCACATCTGAGGCATAATTAAAACATTTTTTAATTGCGCCGGTGTTGATAACAATTATTTTAATTAATTTTGCCAGCTGGATTTAAACTATTATCCCTTTATACTTACATTTGTTAGTATAAACTAAGAATTGTATTAAGTAGAAAAGGTAATTCATCCAGTTGACCGGTTTCGTTCTCATTGGCTACTTTTTAAGTACCACCAAGAAATTTCCCGCGGACAGGATGCGAAACTGGATGCATATGTCTCGGAGTCTTATTCTCTATCAACTGCGCCATCTTTGACACATGAACCATACAATTGTAAGCTATATTCCCATTTGTTTTCGGGTTAAACCTTCCTTCAGGTGGAATCTATTTGGAATCTCTTAATACCTGGAGTTCTAACTGATGACCTATGATCGGTTATCATAAAACAGACACAATTTCACTTGGGGAAGTTATGTAGATTTGAAGTCTAATGCCGGTAATGTGGCTCAGTGGTTAGAGCACCAGATTCTGAAGCAGACGTGCTCAGGTTCGAGCCCTGTTTGCGGCAAATTCTAGACAGTACGTGATGAGTTCCCTATAAAGACGAAACCGATCTACTGGATGAATTGCCTTTTCTACATTATACAATAATTAGTTTATACTAACAAATGTAAGTAAATAATGGGTCAGGTGTTTATATCAAGATCGCAACCTTGATTAAATTAATTGTTACCTCCAATCGCGCAATCAACGTTCGCTTAAATATATAAAGTTCCTTGGGTATTCAATAAGACATGGTATCATCAATAAAATCGAAGCCAAGTTCTATTGTATCATGAAACTTCCGACATCGATAAATACTAAAAACTGCGCCGATTTCTAGGCATATTTAGCTCCATTAGGTCCTTTATTCCCATGAAAGCGCAACCACGGGCACGGCTGACGAGACATCTAAAAGGGCTGAAATCGCCGAAGTCTAATTGGCGATTGCGCTGTGACGCCTCCGATCAGCTTTTGCTCAAACGAAATTAATAAACCTAAATGAATATTGTTCTTAACTTAACAAGATTATCACAACGAAATTGTACTGATACACTAAAATATAATTAAAGATTTATTGATTGCGCTGGTGGTGGTAACAATTCTTTAAATCTTGTTTGCGAGCATCACTAGAACTAGAGTACAAATGACCACCTACGATCTGCTATTTTAGAACAGATATTAGGCTAGCTGGAGAACTGATATTGAATTAAAGTATTATTGTAGCGTTTTTATTATTTATACCTTGCTAGTTAAAAGTGGACATTACATAATATAATTAAACAATCAATGATTGCGCGGGTGGTGGTGGTGAAAATTCATTAAAGGAAGCTTGCGATCTTGAATAAAGCAGTAATCCCATTGTGTTTAACCAGTGGTCGAACAACACAGAAAAACTACCGCCGCTCGCACGCACTGAAACGTTTCGAATTTCCATGATCATCATCAATGTACGACGGCGAAAGCTAATAACAGTTAATGTTCGGACTGCATATAAATTGTGCAGCCGATATTTCCAGTCAAGTACAATGTATGCGAGACTCTTATAGGTGAGAACCGCATGTCTAATTTCGCTTTCCATATATATGCAATGCGGATCGAACATCGATAGTCAGTTTACCGTCATACTCTCCTATGATGATCATAGAATGTCGAAACGCGTCAATGCGTGCGACTGGCGGTAGTTTACTATGTTTTTCGGCGACTAGTTAAATAAAATGAGAGTGGCGTTTACTTCAAGATCACAAACTTGATTTAAAGAATTGTTACCACCACCCGAGCAAACAATTATTGTTAAGTTGTATTGCCTATATATGTATATGTGGCGCAAGCTACAAACAGTTTATGTTCATGACTGCATAGAAATTGTGCAGCCGACATTTCCAGTCAAGTACTGTGTATGCGAGACTATTAGAGGTGAGAGCCGCATATATAATTTTGCTTTCCATATATATGCAATGCGGTTTGATTCTCGCTAGTCAGTTTGCTGTCGTACTCTGATGATGATCATAGAAGGTCGAAACGCGTCAGTGCGTGCGACTGGCGGTAGTTTTGCTATGTTGTTCGACGACTGGTTAAATAAAATTGGATTGGTGTTTACTTCAAGCTCGCAAACTTGATTTAAAGTACTTGCGTTTGACTGGGAATGGCTTGGTATGCATTTATTCGGTCATGTGCATGAAGGAAATAACTAGTATACAACTTTACCATTAACATGCAAGTTTTTATTAGAAGACATATTTACATGCGTTGTATTGTTAATTAAAGCTTGACTTTTTCATTACATACACATTGGATTTATCGCCAACAAATCGAACTGGGCCTATTTAAAAACAGTTCAGTTTTAACTAGATTACTCAATTTTATTTGTAACTATGGCTAAATTGTGTTAAATAATTATTGCTTACACAGGTGGTAATAAGAATTATTTAAATTATGTTTGCTTGATGTAAACGCCAATTTATAAGAAACAAATAATTGTCGCAAAAACATTTTGAGGCATTTTATTTTAATTACAACTGCTTAGAAGAAAATCAAGCGATTTAAACACATGAGGTATGCACAAAAGATACCAATATATGCTTTTTATTTGTGAATATTTCAATAACAGGCCTCGTTAATGCATTAATCCATCGGGATTTGCTGCTTGAATATGATGCCACCTCCGCTAAGCGAACCCGAGTAATCGACGATCAACTTGATTATTTTGCTTCAGAGGCAGGTAGTGGTCTGGACACCGCATGGCTCCGACCTGAGTTACGGGATCGTATAACTGCAAAAGTTACTGCTCTACGCGCTGAACGACATGCTTCCCGTTTCGACTCTATGCGCATTGCCTTTGATTTTGCCGGTCGCAGATTCGTTGAAGTGGTAAATTGGTTTTAGCGTTGTTTATTGGTTACATTTTTAAAACAAACCAATTATTATGAATTTATCTTTTCCATTGGTACTTGAGTCTATGCGTCGGTCAACAACAAAAACCTTTCACTTTGAAACTGAGCTATTTATGAGCTTAGCGATGGGAGAGTTTGATTTGAACTTTGCATGTACAAAGTGAATAATCGATGTACCTACTAGAACTGCTGTGATTGGGGTTCAACCGGAAGCACATTTGTTTCACAGTTAGTAGCTCATGTCGTGCGCGCCTTGAGTGGCGCAGTGCATGAGTTACATAACTCTGAAGCAAATGTGCCTCTATTTGAATTCCAATCGCGGCAATTCTGGAAAGATCTTGATGAGTGCCCAATAAGGAGTCTGCAACATTGATTATCACCTGCGTAACCAAAGTTCGTTTAATTATATAAATATTCACTTCAATACCACTTCCCCATGTAGCGTGGTGTCTTTTCTATAATGGCAAATTGGGGTTGGTTAGTTAGAACTTTAGGGCTAAATGGATGCTATATAAGCTCCACCTAATGGAATGACTAAGCAAGAAGCCTTGTCTACTATATAAATGAAAATTGTTTTTAGTGTGCCGCAGGATGACTCAGTGGTTAGAGCACTAGAATTCAAAGCAGACGTGCCCAGGTTCGAGCCATGTCCGCGGAAAATTCTGGCCAGTACGTGATGAGTTCCCAATGAGGACGAAACCGGTCTACTTAATGAATTGTTTTTTCTGCACAATAAATGATTAATTTATACTGGCAAATGTATGTAAATAATGGTTCAGGTGTTTATATCAAGATTGCAACATGGATTAATGTAATTATCACCGTTCGATAAGACAATGTTAGTTTAATTATGGAGAGAGACTATCTATTTGATGACTGGCATTTGCTATCCAATGTCACGTTCAATTTATACTGACAACATATGTAACAAAATCCCAGTATTATACTTGTTTAGACATATGCATAATTTAATATTTGTATTTAGGTGTACATGTGGATTTGCCCACATGAAAAATGTACGTGCACTCGATTGTGCATCTGTTATTTGCTTAGCTTAGATATATTTCAAGGTACGGAAGAGATGCATTTGTGTGTTGATTGAAAGAGAGTAACTTAAATTAACACGTGATTTTTTGATTGAAACCACGATTCAAATCTCGAGCCTTTTCTTGCTATAAAATTAAGTGATGTTTAAACTAACTAAGGTGGGAAAAGTGAGAGAGATTTTAGTTAAGCATTTGAATGGTTATCAAAAGAAAACAGTTAAAATTAAAGCGTGTATTTAAAAAAAGAAATTGTAAACGCCCCGGCTTCAAGTAAATGCCGTACGACGTTACAAACTCGGTTAAGGTGTTCTGAATAGAGATTAGTTACTAATATGGAGGCCATTAAGAGGGCCTGGTAATGCGTTCTCTTGAAGTCTTCAGAGTTTGAAGATGTCCTAGGGCCTTGGGTGGACTCTGGTTGAGTTGTCGCTCCCGTGGTTGAGCTGTAATCACGATGTGGATAACGTCCTGCAGATTCTGCACTTAATTGGCTCGTCTCTCCGGGTATACCGCAATAAGATGAGTCACGGATGTAGTTAGTTGTTGGTGAAACTATCAAATCACCAGCGTAGGTATTGACAGCCGACAGAACGCACACGCATGACGTAAGGTAGATTGCAAAATGCCACAATTGACTTGCATGGTAAATTGCCGTGCTTAAATAGCATGCCATGCCTACTTGCACACTATTGGTTAAAAACGGCAAGTTTCGCTTTTTCATTGGTAACGTAAATAAAATTGAATTTAATTACGCAATATGTCGGCCATTAATTTGTGTCGTTACATAATTGCATTATAATTAAACGAAAGAGTTCAGAGAAGCTAATTTTGCCAAAAGCAAGTGTATAATTATAACAAACATTGAAATATTTTATAACTAATAATTAGGTCTGAGCTGGGGAGCATAGCTGACAGAGGTTAATTATAAATTAATACCAAAGTGATCGAATGTTAAATGAAGCATACTTTTGGATAAAATGAATATATTAAAGATGGTTTATTAAAAGTCGACCTATTTTAATTATAGTAAATGACTATATGAAATAAATAAGAGAAGTATAATTTTTATACTAAAGATTAAATAAAATCTCCGTAAACTGTGTTTAAGCGAAAATAATCTTTCTGTCTTACGTGAATATTGTGGCAACCCTTTTATCAATAATAAATAAAGCATATACTTTTTTTTAATTTGTATTAGTTTATTTAGTTATTTCCCTAAAAATGTTAAATGTTACGTACCCGAACATTTGTTGCATGATTGTTACTTAGAGTAATTTCGATAGACTTCACTTCTTTCTTTTCACTCATGCTTAATTCAGGATTTGACAATGCAGAAGTGTTAATTGTCTTAAAGCTAAACTTTATCTCGATTGATTCACTTTACCTTATCATTCGCTGCTGGTATTATTTCTTTTCTGTCTAAGCGTAAATCTATTATAACCACTATCTTATAGTCACTTTTATTTTTTTTATTTCAACTGCATTGTACTACAGACCAGTTATTTTTATGATCTCATTAATTACCGGTTCATTTACCACCAGTGAATATCCATTCATCTGGAATCTTTTTTTTCAGTCTGCGTAATTAATCTGCTTGTTTTGCGACATCTTTTGGACTCTTTAACACCATTGATTTGAAAATCCACATTTTCATGCCTAATTAATATTTAGAAATTAAGAAATATACTTGGATAGGTTTCCATTTTGAACAAAACTATTTCCAATTCACCATTATTGCTATTCATTTTTACGTTCAGGAATACTGTTTTTATATTTATATTTTTTAAAGTAAATTTAAAAATCATTCACCTAATTCATTCGAACCATTGATTTCACTAGTTCTTTATCACCATGATTCCATATACATATATCATCCAGATTTCTTATCAATAATGTTGATTTGCGAGGTAGTTTTAAGGGTGATTTTTCTTCAGATAATAAATAAATATATCACAAAATGGAATAAATAGCGGTTTTCACATCGGGACTTTTTTGTTTTAGATACTTGTTTCAGAACATTAAGTAAGTTGATAACACATTTTGTGACCATTTTCCTAAATTAATAAATAGACAGTTTTGTTATGTAAACGCCCCGGCTGCAAGTAAATGCCGTGCGACGTTACAAAATGATTGAAGGCCATAGATAATGAGAAACAGTTACTGTGGATGGCCCTTATCAGGGCCGGAATTGCGTTCTCCAGCAAATGCCGAGAAATTTTGGTAGTGTTGCAGTGTCTAGAAGTACTTCTAGACATTTGAGGCAGGCTTTGGTTGACTGGTGTGTATTCCTTCGTTGTGGAGTCGAAACCAAAGAGGCGAGTTTCTGTGTGAAGGCTCAGAATTGTCTTGTTGAAGATCTGCGGTAACACCAGGGTGGCTGACACACGAAGAAGTCCGATTAATAGATAATCGATCCGTATGACTAGTTGTGCAGCAACAAGAAGATTGGCGTGACTGAGATCCAAGTGATTAGGTGACACAGCGTAACTGACGCAAATCAAGAAGTCAGCGTAGGTAGATAGTCAAATTGAGAGAGCGGCAGCAGCCACGCGTAGTGCACAGTACAAAATGTCAAATGTGTGTAAAATTACGTGGTAAATGCACTGTGCTTATATACTTGTGCAAGCGTAAGCTCGCACGCCATTGGTTAACGGCAAATTTCGCTTGTTTTAATTGGTACCGCGTAAATGAAATTTTAATTTCATTTAGGCAATATGTCGGCGAATTGATCTGAGCCGTTACAGTTACATAAACCAGTTCAACTTATTCGTTGATGAATTTGTGGAAACATTCTCGAGCCAATGATACCGGTATGTTTGCGTACATCGCTATGACATCCAAACTCGCTATTTTATCACAATTTCTTACTTTATCACTGAAGTTTTATGTATTTATTAAAGTGTGTGGTAATAAATAAAAGTAATATATATTTCTTTAACAAAAATGTTTGATGCTTTTTAAATCGCATAGTGTTGAACATTCAGCATAATTCAAAGCAAAGTCTATGGTTTGACACCTTTACTATAGCGTAAACATTTGTCGCTTTTTAAATGAGTTTACTAGTGCCGAGCACACCTCGTTGTTATTGACTAATTTAGTGATTAGAATTTTAATTTCATTTTGCAGTTTTGTTTTAAACTGACTCATACCAGAGTTTTAAAGGATACATTTTTTGCCCAGCGCTGTCATCTTTCAAGCTGTCCTCGCAGTAGTCCATTGCGGAAACGTTGATAGCACTCGTATGTCGGTGACATCTTTATTCTTTTACGTGTTCAGCTTCGCAGCTTGTCTTTTGCATTGCTTAGTGATTTTTTGCTTTTCTTGTCACTCTTAAGCCGTCCACAAGTGTACTATCCGAAAATAGAATTCGGCAAAACGGTTCAACAACATTTTTAGACAGTCTGAGTGACGGGACCATTGTGAACACATCAATCTATGCAAAAGCCAAAATTTACCGACTTACGAGTGGTAGTAATTGTCTCTCATAATTCAGTTGTCAACAGACGTTTTAAATTTTGATTCGACTGACTTTAATCTGTCTTAAGGAAGACAAGTTTATGGAATTTAGGGTAATTCTGTAGCGCTATACTTTAAATTTTATTCATTCTTGTTTGTCACTACTAACTTTGACAAGTTTACTTCCTATCTCGTCTTATCCCTTTCCGGAGGCAATTGTTCTATGCTTGCCATTTCAATGAAGATGTCATTTGTTGGAGAATGCACAGCCAGAAATGTGTTTTTGTGCAATTCTAGTTGTTTAGAAATTAGATCCATATATAAAATAATAACCTTCGTTTTCTTGTTTTTTTTTGCGCAATCTAGCGTATTTATGCCTCATCTATATATCCATAGCATCGATAATTTTTTTACCATGTAACAATTTAATGTTCTTTGATTCATTATTCCTGGCATTTTCCGTTCTATAAGTTTATAGTCAATCAAATTAAACTGTGAGACTAATTTCATTCTAATTCTAGTATTCTTCCTGTTTAGTTCATGTTTTCATTTTTTTAAATTTACTAATGTATTTTTTATTGTGTATAGGCATAAATCATGTCTAATGTATTTACCATCAGTATTCAACTAAAAACTATTAAAAACGAGGAGTTTTATTACATTTAACCATAAATTAATAAGACAAGTATGGTTTATTTTCCTTATTAGTTAAAGCTTCTTGTTCTTGTTGATTTTGTTGTTGAATTAACTGATAATTGGAAAACCGTACTTCTGCTTGTGAAATAATTTGAAACTTACTATGTAAACATTTGGCTTATCCATTTTATTAGTAGTCCATCTATTTCTTGCTTAATACTGTTCATCACCGCAATTGGTGGAAGTCCATACATTTAAAAGATAGTCATATTTTAACCGTATAATTCAATTCTTGTATATAATTTCATTGACAAGTTAGTGAATCTTTATTTAATAGATCGTGGTAGACTGGCTTTTTCGACGTCGTACCGTTTGAATTCCTGGACGAATATCAAGAAATTCACTATGAAACGAAATTTTATGCTACGAAAACGGTTGATTCATGCATGTCGCCAACCTAATTTAAGTTCCGTAATAAGTTTATAGAAATAATTTAAGAATGTCCGGATAGTTCGCCTGCTATATGTTTCAGTTGCCGACCTATGTAGGCATTATAAAAATAGTCGTGTTTTTCTTGCCTATATATATAGTTGTTAAAGGGCGTAATACCGGTTCCTACTGATGAGTCGCCAGTAAGCACGAAACGAATGTGCATGAGATTATACTTTCCGTTCATGCTGCCTTTGCTTTATCCTTCTGGTCACAACTGAACTAATTTGTTACTAGGTTTGCAAAACCTAATACATACTTGCATATATATTAGCTCTTCGCAACAAACAGTATTTAACTGTAATATATTGAATTGAATGATGTCATGCTTACCGCGAAATGTGATAACCGATATCGATGAAGGCCAGAGTGTATGGTTTAACTGGAGTAACAGGTGTTCGGAAATTGTTGTAATTCTCAATTTTGGCTGAACTATAGCATACATTGATATCCATCATGTTGGTACCATGTACAATATTTAACTGTTTTATATTTAAGTGCACGGTCCGAGTCGACACAAGTGTTTCAAATATAACGACAATCCTGAATGTAATCATACAATCTATAACTAATTGATACACGATCTATTTGAGCCCACCGTTGTTCGGTAGCTGGTGGACGCCATATGGATCAATTTCTTGCATTACGTCTGTAGTTTGTACTAGGTAAATATAATCTATGTTCTGCGCAATTATCCAAAAGCCGTTCAAATTATCGCTTCGCTTCGAGCTTAAAGTGTATCTTCCACCTAAATGAAATTCTGCGTTACTTAAGCATCCAACTTGAGCATTCGTGTTACACATAACCAAGACTATACCTGGACTTCTCTCTCTACTTAGTAAGGATCTTAGTTCGGAATAAAAAGCGTCCTTGCTTTCGTCTGTGCTGAAACCTGTAGGAGCATGTGCAGCTATCCAACGGTCATTAACCATTACCTTTGCACATTGAGCGTGGTAGATCTGTCACACAAATGAAATTATGCGTAACTCGATTATTCATGTCATCTATAACCAAGATCACATCTAAACTTCTTTTTCTAGCTAGAAATTGAAGTAGTTCTTGCTATCGCCTGTACTTTAATCTGTTGGAACATATGCAGATACAATGAAAAGGCAACATTGCTTTAGTTTTCTTGCATTGATTTTAGTGAACATCTCTAATCGTACCGTACAATGTCGATTTTTCACAGGAATTCATTAAGTTAAACAGGCTTCAGCAGTCTCCCCATTGTCCAGCTTAAAAAAAATCCGAGGAACAGTAGGTTCCAAAAAAATATCGTGTAAATATGGATGGTGTACACATTTCTATAATGCTCATATTCTGGTTACAAAGGCGCAACATATATCGATTTCTAATATATCAAACGTACTTGCTATTTTAATCTTCACCCATTAAATGCACTGACATTAGCATTTTCCTAAGTTTTTGAATAGTATTTCATATTCCATATTTCGCAAACAGATATTAGATTCAATGATTTACTCTTTTAATCAAGGTTGCGATCTTTATATAAACACCTTAATTTAAAAAAGCAATTGTTATCACCGCCCGCACAACTAATGTTTATATAATTAATTGATTTGATCGTCATGTACCATATTCAATTGTGTATTAGATGTTGTGAGTCCAGTAACAAATTAGTTCAAACGGGACCAGAAGTATAAACCAATGTCAGCTTGAACGATATGTATAATGTCATTTACACATGATTTTCGTGCTTACTGTAGAATCATCAGTAAGAGTCGGTACTACGCCCTATTTTTACTTTATATGTGAACCAGAAATGTGGGACAATTTGACGATACAATTTCCAATACGAATGTATCAACCAGCGAAATTGAGAATTACAACAATTTCTGAACACCTGTTACTGCAGTAAATCCATAAACTCTAACCTTGATCTTCATGACAACTTTCAATTAAATATATAACATTTATATACTGTTTGTTGTGAAGAGCTAATATATATGCAATTGTGTATTAGGTTTTTTTCTCATTAATCATAGCATCTTTACATTAAATGATTAATATTTATATATTGTTTGTTGCTGAAGAGTAGTATGTATAAAATTATTTATTAGGTGTTGCGCACCTGGTAACAAATTAGTTAAAATAGGACCAGGAGGATAAATCATATTCGGCATGAATGGAATGTATGGATTTACTTGTAAATTCTTTTCGTATTTACTGCCGACTCATCAGTAGAAGCGTGTACTACGCCTTATATGCACTGTATATTTGGTCAAAGAATGCGTGACAATTAGACGGTAAAATCGCCTTTACAAATTTGGAGTTAACTTCATATAAAGTCTTCGACAATGCGAGTGTGCCTGTTTGTATGTAAACCTATTGCAAAGTAATATGTGTTATCTGGTATAATGGCCATTTATTTCGAGACTACTAAACTTCACTTTACAATCTATCATGTATATATATATATATATATATATATATATATATATATATATATATATATATATATATATATATATACCTAGCTTATAAATGGTACCAACATAATGGTTGATGAGTTCGTACATGCTACAAACCCAATGGTTTTCGAGTCAGTGTATGGTACCGCAATAATTTACGCATTTGTTTATTAGGCGTTGCTCACATGGTAACAAATTAGTTCAATTAGTTCATTTGCCACAAGTTGTGTTTTACTCCTGTGCATGTTGTGTCGACCCTGAAGATGAGCCTGGAAATTCGGGTTCAAGAATTCGGAAATAGAACAATGGAAAATCTTGTTCCAACGTAATTTTCAGACAATCAGCTAATTGAAGGCTTAAAGAAGAAGGGACAAGTGAGAACCCATCAATTGAGGCCAAAAATTACATCACCTGAAAATGAGAAAAATTCAAGATTTTACCGACCTATGAGTGCTATCAATTGTCCCGCACAAGAAAAATGCGGTCAAATCCACAACAAGAAGGACAGCACTGCGCAACCGAATGCATCTTTTGAAATTAGTTCAAGTTGGACCAGTAGGATAAACCAAAGTCGGCATGAACTTAATGTATAGTCACATTTACACTTTTGTTTCGTACTTAATAGATGCTCATTATTAGGTGCCGGGTTTTCGATCTATTCTATCCATTTATACACACATCTTAGCTATGTGCAGACAAGAATAAATCAATAGGATAAATTAATAGTCCTTATTATTCGAAAAGAGGCTTCTTTTCGTCCACTGCCTTCATTTTAGCATATTTTGGTGTTCCACTAATGTGGAATAAGTTATGATACCTACAAATATCTTCATGTAAGTAACAAAAACAAGCTAAATTTAGTTTGAATCTATCTCTTGATCTCACACTGATGTTTCAATGTATTTGTGTGTTTGTTTTTGTGAATTTATTAATTAATTTTAAATAAATAGTAAAATTGTCTATCAGGTATTGCGTATCTTGTAACAAATAAGTGTTAATTTATCCTTCAGGTCCTATTTATACTAATTTGCTACAAGTGAAACGCAATAAGTAATACACAATTTCATATAGTTGATCTCTATAATGAAGAATATATGTTTATATATTCTGTATATAAATTTAGTAGTAGAATTAATGCTTTAGTTGTTAATGGGTGGTATATTTTGCCACAGCTATAAAAGATTCAATGTGATTAAACATATTGTGAAGTAGATTGCTGAAGATGGGTGAGCATTTATTGAATAGTTTATTCAAGTCTATTTTACGTTTATTTTAGATTTTCCTGTTTTTTCAATTTTATGTATATTCTAGGATTCTCGAGAGGAGGCTGCTGAGCAATTGTACAATCCAGAATTTGCGGATAATTTGTTGCAAGAAAGTAAGACAAATTTTGCTAACACATCCATGTCTTCGAAGGATAAGCAATACAAACCGGGTCTTGTTACAGCAGATCATATTTCTAACACAGAAGTCAATTCCTCACAGCTGCCGTGTGCGTCACCTGTCACTGCTACTGGAAGCAAAGTAAACAAGGACAATAACCTGAAAACTTCCATAACGACAGGTAGAGGAACTGGAATTACGGTTGATCCTGTACTTAGCCTAACTCGACCGAAAGTAAGTTCATATATATATATATATATACATATACATATATATATATATATATATAAGTATATATATATATATATATATGTATACAAATGTGTGGGTGCTCATTTCTTTCTGGAGTATTCGTTTCTTTATAACAAAGAAAACTATTAAACTAGAAGATAATAATTCATTTTCTTCTTTGGTGCATACAAATATATATGCTTACAGACTTTGAAAAATTAATCCCACAGAACATTGAAACGAGAAGTGAGCTCGAAATAAGAGAATGTCGAAGAATTGGCTTTCTTCAACTACAATTCAGGCTCGATGCACAAATATTATTCTTCGTCTTGCATAAATTGGGTGAAATTTGTCTATCATCGTTTCTTTATAAATTGCCTTGTCGTGTTTGGTGAAAACATGTGTGAGAGTTCAATAAGGTGTTGCGCAATTAAATATTAGATTTGATACAAGCATTTATTTAACAATGTTCTTTTCCTAGATTTATTAACCAATTTTTATGTCAGTTTACATAAGCCATATGTGCATATATATGTAGAGAGGTTATTAGATGTACGGGCAGCATCTTTCACGATCCTGGCAGATACGATCAGTATATAGCTGTGCTTCTTCTTGTGAAGTCTTTATATAATTAAACGAACATTGGTTGCGCGGGCGGTTGTAACAATTACTATAATCGAGGTTGCGCTCTTGATATAAACACCTGATCCATGAAGTACATTTAATTGTCAGTATAAACTAAAAATTTCATAATGTACTGAATGAGTTTCCTTTTCTACACTATAAAATTCTTAGTTTATACTGACAATTATGTGTACTTAATGAGTTAAGGTTTTATATCAAGCCCGCAATCTTGATTATAGTCCTTGTGATGTCTCCAGATTGATTTTTCTACGCAGCTATCACTACGTGTTAAATAGCGTGGACGGAATGAGAACAGGCGGGCCAGACGCGGAAGGAAAGTTTGAGATGAAGAAAGGACCATTGGCAGTCAAGATCATAACTTTATTATAGTTTTTCTTAATTTATATCGGTTTTTATATTCGACGACTATTAATTGCGTGAGTGGATCTAACAGTTATTTCAATCAAGTTCGTCCAATTGAGGTAAACACGAGTCCTATGTTTATCCATTTGGAAACTATAATAAATTTACCGGTCGCAAATATTTCGCATTAAATAATCAAGAGTTAGCAATAATAAGAAGTACAAATATAAAGTTTCATTATGATAAAAAGTTAAAACTAAAAGGGCGGCGTGAGAGTAATTTGAAAATTGCGTACTGATAGAAAGATTGTAATAATGAGGCAAAGAAATGATGCCTTTTTAAAAAAATAACGTAAATATTTATTAATAAATGCTACACTTCATAAAGAATGTAAGTTAGTAGATACAACGAGATAATAAGTGATCGAGGATGAAATTATAAGATAATCTTAAAATTAGGTAAGAAATTAGGTGCAGAAGATAGGTTGACGTGTGTAAATGAGAATTGACATTTATCACTGTCATTGCACTTGAATTAGTGTACACGTGCAGTTACTGATTACTTACTAGTGCAAAATAAACGCACGCACATACACACGGGCATGGCGTACGCTTATCTGAGGAATCGTCAGTAGGTGTCATTATATCACAATAATTTCATTTCGATGTGTGTACACGAGCAGACACATACATAAATGACATACACTTATCTAATTAAAGGATAGTTATGCTTAATAGGTCTACCAATAAGTATAAATGATACAGTCTTGACTAAATTTACCTCTTGACCTAATAATTGTCGAGTTACATACTAAGTGTTGCGCACCTTGTAACAAATTAATTCAATTAGGGCCAGTAGGGTAAACCGAAGTAGGCATAAACGAAAGGTATAATCTCATGTGCACATTCGTGTCGTGCTTACTGTGCACATGTGATTAGACCTTTCGTTCAGGATGACTTTATTTTATCCTTCTGGTCATATCTGAACTAATTTGTTACTAGCTGCACAACACCTAATACATAATTGTATATATTTATAGGTCTCCGCAACAAACGGTATAAAATTTTCAAATTGCTTGTAGGGTAAGCTTGCCATTGGAAAAGGTTTCCGAAATATCCTGAATGAAAATGAAGACAGTGGTTGCAAACACCTTAAGCAATAATTGATTGCGCGGGTGGTGGTAATAATTCTTTAAATCAAGTTTGCGTGCTTGAA
>JAQBSW010005442.1:0-57448 GCA_029291075.1 Eudiplozoon nipponicum | reverse complement strand
GATTCTTTTGAAATGCTGAGCTTTAATAAAATTCATTGTACCCTTCCTATCTGCAAAAACAAAAAGAAATTTTAAGGGGGATACAGTTTCACGAATGGCACAAAAGAAAACACGCACATTTAATGCACTTAAACTATGAGTGTCATTTAGAGTAACACACTTGTCTTTACCAGAAATCAATATACATGTCCAAGTTGTCGATCAACTTGCGTAGGCCGATCGACTAGACGGTTAATTAATCGAATGAGAGAACATTGTAACTTAAACGCCTGTTTTAAATCAAATGGTGAATACACGTCTTCAATTGCACAACACATCGTCGAAATATCACAAGTATGTTCTAAATAATTACTAAATACAATAACAAAAGGGAGCTAGCCACATACGAAGCCTTATGGATAAAGAAATAGCAGCCGGATTTATGCAAGCAGAAGAGGTATGTTCAGGCATTGAGCTTGAACTGGATGTGACGCACGCAATTGATTGGTTTCCGTTTTTTCACACACTCTCTCTATTTTTACATATTTCTATATTGTTTTGTCTTCCAATTTATATATAAAGATATGTTCTTTAGTAGATACGTGAGTAGATAATGAAAAAGAAGCCTCTTTTGTATCTGAAATTTTTTTTTGTTTTTGTACATATGAAGGGTACAAAATATTTTATTAACGCGCGCATTTAAGAAGAAACTACTGTATATCTTTTGTGGCTAGCGGAATATGGTAGCAAGCTTTCATAAGGCCGATTTCTGAGAAGACATTCATGGGTAACTTTGAGTTTGGCAGGAGGAACAATGTCCTTTCTTCACTTTCAATAAATTGTCCTGTTGTTTAGACATGGTGCATCGAGTTGGTGATACATAGGTCTCATTTGTTGGGATCAAACAATGATTTGTGTTCCCAATAGCTGGCGATATCTTCGTCGATGTATGATCTGTGAATCCAAACGCTCGAAAACTAGAGTCTAAAATCTTTGTTCAATTATGGTGGACGGGTGAATGTTTCTCTGATTTGCGCGATAAACAATAGGTCGATTATTGAACAGAAAATCAAGGTCTGGAAATCTGTACGAGACCTTAATGACGATGAAGTTGTGAGAAACTTTACATTGCAAACCTATAGTAAGAGAGAAACGCAGACAACCAAATGAGTAAATGGGTTATCCATGAAGATATCTCGGTATTGTAGTCGCCCTTGGGAAATTAAATTTTCAGAACCTGTTGTTAAAATACATATCTCCCCGGTTCTAAAATCCAGAAGACGCTATGGTTCATTTAGTCGTTTACTCGGATTATATATTCAAGTATTTCAGTCATTTATAATGACTTTATCGGCTACACTATCTTTGAGGTTAATCTCACTTGAACAAAATTAATCAACATGAATCGCAGGAACAGGCTTTTAAACGTTGATTCTCCCGTGTGTACTCGAAAATTATAAATGGTACAGGAAATTAAATTGTACATTACCCAGAGGAAATTTTTAAAAATTTTAGTTAAATTTTAAAAAAGATCCATAAATATGATAGGCTGATGCAATCAGATTAGAGATTTACAGATACATACTGAGATAATTTAGGTTCGAGGAAATTCATGATTGAGAATAATTCACAGGATATGCTTTAATAAATAATGCCAAAACAATTAAGTGGACTGAAATAGAAGCTTTAAAAATGTAAAAAGTAACCTAAACTGCTTCCACATATTAAAATATCAGAATTTGGAGTTGAAATGATTCTACCAATTTTGAACTGCACTCAATAACATGTAACGCAGATTGAACTTACGGAATACAGAAATGAAACTGCCGTTGTTATTTAAATACGATAGCTTGAATTGTGTCTTAACAAAGATCCAAGATAAACTGATCTGCATTTTGATTAAAATAGTACTGATTCCAGTTCTTTTATTTTTTACATAATATTTTGAATGCCTTTATCGGTCGCATTCGTCAGTTGATTATTCATCATTCATCAGTGTTACAAGACAAAATAATAAAGCAAAGTTGATATCTCCTCTGGCCAAATGATTTATATTTCAGACTGACATTTCACTAGATACTTCATTGGAACGTGTGTTTGTGCACATCCATAACTATTACGTTCTTTGAACTAATTTAGTCTAGAGTGGCTAAGTGAGACTAAATCATTTGCATGCACTAGTCTATTTGTTTTATACGCTCTGTGTAAAATGACATAATTGGGCCTGCCCTCATATTTTCGTGTCGGAGGAGACCAATAAAGCAAGAACACTCGTCCTAACCCCATTCCACAGTAAGTGATAAAATTCGAAATCGAACGACATTTGCACATGTTAAATTTCATTCAAACAACTCAGGTTGTACTTGGGATAGGCTTGTTTAATAACAGTTCTTGTCATATCATTAAATAGGCGCACTTCACGCATGTACCTGTGTAAATAACGATAAAGGTTCATTTAAATAAAATTACTACACACGTACATCGATCTAAATGAAACTGCAGTCTATAATCATTAATTTACCCTTTTCACGCGTCAGACTAATGGTTTATTCTTATTGTTTTAAATGCTATATTAATAGAGTGATCTCAATAGCTAGGGTTGAAAGAAAGACACAAAATTCCTATTCAATAAAATAAGAAGCTTAATTATGAAATGAAATAAAATAATTGACGGTTAGACAAGAAATTTTTAAAATTTATTTTATAAAAATACTAAGCAATATAAGGAAAGTAGATAGAAGAGTTTTAATAAGCGTTCAAATCAAACAAATAATTAATAGTAAAATTTAGAAGGAATATATTCTCAAAAATTGATTAAATATTAATTAGATAATAAGCCAGTCTAAATGCGATGTTCTTAATCTTTCACTGGAGCTAGCTTCAGATTCCGATTCATGCAATCGTCTTTTCCTACCATTAGCTAATGTCATATTCCAAATCAAACCTACCGATTTTTCAGAAGTTGCTTTATTTATATTG
Source organism: Eudiplozoon nipponicum (assembly GCA_029291075.1). Classification (NCBI taxonomy): domain Eukaryota; kingdom Metazoa; phylum Platyhelminthes; class Monogenea; order Mazocraeidea; family Diplozoidae; genus Eudiplozoon; species Eudiplozoon nipponicum. The sequence continues at coordinate 54,490 of JAQBSW010005442.1, read as the reverse complement.
TCATCCCTGGATTTAATTGCGACAGAGTCTCTAATCAATCTCATCATCTTGTTACGACTACATATTGTTATGTGTCTGCAATCAACGCAGTTAACCGTGTGTTTGGTCTCCACTACATGATGGACAAGGTTCGGATTTAGAAATATGTCCATACTTACATGCAGATCTACGTTCGCTACTTCTTACCTTGAGTGGGAACATGGGCTCAACAACATACATGATGCTACAATCACTGCAAGGGATTTCGCACACTCATGGCGATTCCAAGTGTTCAAACTTTTCCTTGTGGTTAGGGAGTATAGTGAATAGTGTAAGGGACTGTTTTAAAATGATACATATATTTTATTTTAAATCTATTGATTTTAAATTCCTATTTAATATAGAGTCCGGTAGATCCACGATCTTATGCTTTTTCTTCTCTTTATTCGCTATTATGCGCCTCAAATTAGGATTAAATTTTCTTACGGCATCCGACATTGTTGTTTCCATTAAATTAATAGGATAAAGATTAGCCTAGAATATTTCGCGCAGTCTACCTAATTCTAATTTCCTCTTCTTTATATGTGTTAATTTATAGCTTTTTTATGTTAATGATTTTAAGATATCGCTTTTCATAAGATACGGGTGATTCTACATGAAATTAAGATGGATTCTAAAAAAATATCCTTCCTATTCGCTTAATTACGATTAAATTGCTATTCAATTAAACAATATATCTAATTTTTCTTTCCATATGTATGCAATGCTGTTTGATCCTCGCTTGTCAGTTTGCTGTCGTAATCTGATGAAGATCATGGAAGATCGAAATTCGTCAATGTGTGCAACTGGCGGTAGTTTTGCTATTGTGTTCGACGACTGGTTAAATAATAATGGATTGGTAATTACTTCAAGCTGGCAAACTTGATTTAAATAAATGTTATCATAACAAACGCTATCAAGGTTTATTTAATTGAAATGTTTATGCATATATGACAGAGGTTACAAACAGTTAATGTTTGTGACTGCATAGAAATTGTGCAGCCGAAGATTCCATTGATTTGCAATGCATATGAGACTATTAGAGGTGATAGCCGTACATCTGATTTAGCTTTTCATATATCTCCAATGCGGATCGATCCTCGCTAATCAGTTTTCTGTCGTATTCTGGTAATGATCATGGAAGGTCGAAACGCGTCAGTGATTGCGAATGGCGGTAGTTTTGATATGTTGTTCGACGACTGGTTAAATAGAATGGGATTGGTGTTTACTTATAGCTCGCAAACTTGATTTAAAGAAAAGATTAAATTGCTACTTTGCCAAATCAGCCAGTTTTCTGTCATCTCTAATTCTGACTTTTTATTTCCATATTACGGGTTTTATCATTAAACTCCTCAATACATTTAAAATCATCTGCGTGCAAAAGATAAATTAACATCGACCTTAATTTAGGTTTTTTCTTTTATAAGTACAAATTTACATTTATCTAAATTAGGAACCAAGTTGTTCATAATATTTAAACAAAGGTTGCGCCTAATAGTTATACAATACGCATTTAAATTAGACTTTGATTTAAAAAGGAACATTTAGAAATAATACAATGATTCAAACATGTTTTAAAATAGAATTATTTGGCATTTGCCTCATGAGTTATTTTTTCAATATGATGTAACGGTTAAAAATTTGACTACATTTTCGCTATAATTCCATGCTAAATGTTGCTTAAAAGAATGAAATAGTTGTGGAACGGGATAAATCGAAATTGTCTGAACGGCGTTTTGACTAAAGCAGTATTGATTCCAGTTGATACGTCAAACGTCTCAGAAAAGAGTTAATAACGAATAATGTTATATGACTAAAAGCGGATAATGGAGGAGCTAGAGTTCTGGTGAGTCAATCCTATTATAATAATAAAGAGTTAGAAATTAATGCAGAGGTATTCAATAAAATAAAAAAGACCAAACTTATAGGTTTCAAGGGAAATTAATATTATTATTCAGTAATATGATTGCTATTGTTGAATTGGATTCGGCGCATGGAAGCACTCTCATACAAATAGATACAGTTGCCCACGTTGTGTATGCTTTAGTTAAAGTGAATGTGCTTGGTACTCTATTAAGAATTATTGTGAATTTTCAACACTCCACAAAATATGAAATTTCAAAATTTCTGTGTCATAAAATAAAAAAAATTCCTAATACTTAGGACATACATTGTTAAACTCGCATCTGTTTTTTGAAATTGTTGATAAATGTGTACTAGATGAAAAGGATAAATTAGTAAACTTTGATGTACCCCTAGGTACAAGAATAAACTCGTACCTAAAGCTCTGGATTGTTTTCGACATTTCCTAGTTGATCACCCCTTAATATTAGAAGGATGTAGGATGACGATTGGGATCATCATGTCTATCAGGTGCAAATGTATGTACTCTACTTATTTTCAATTTAGGAAAGACTTTTACAAACAAATTCGAGTTGTCCCAATGGAACATCCTTTTTCGGCCCCAATAGTAAACATCTTTATGAATTATTTGGAAAAGAATCATTTGAATATGACTCCACTGAATCCAAAAGTTTACCTACGGTTCTTGGATAGTACGTTAATGATCTGAAACAAAGGTTATGATGAAATGGGAAATTTTTTAATTTTAGCAAATCAGATGGTCGAAATTCACTTTATTCTGGAAAGGGAATTATCAGGTAAATCACCATTCCTGGATGTCATGTTAATTATAAATAGTCAGAAATTTGAAAGAATTATTTTTAATTTCCAGTCCAAACACCGGTATCGTATGAAAAAATCTGTATCGTTAAGTAAGTATAATTAAGAAGCCTTAATTTAACAAATATAACGCAAAGATAGTTAGAATTAAGCAGAATGCGCAACATATTCAAGGCTAATGGACATCCTCTTCATTTAATAAAAGCAAAAATGATAGATGTCCTAAGAAAATTTAATCCAAATTTGAGGTACAAAATAGCGGATAGATGGAAGGAAAAGCGCAAGTAGCAATTTAAATGCAATAGATCTAAAATACACTAAAATAACTGTTTTAAAACAGACCCTTACACAATTCTCTATACTCACTATCCAAAAGGAAATGATTGAACACTTGAAATCATTATGAGTGTGTGGAATTCCATGCAATAATTGTAGTCTCATGTATATTCTTGAGACCATGTGCCCAATCATGTTAAGAAGAGGGGAAACTAGAAGTGCATGTAAGTATGGACATATTGCTAAATCTGATCAAGCCCGTCATGTAGAATAGACCAAACATCGTCGAGCACACACTCGTAACTTTGGTCATATTAACTCTCAAGGAAAGCGTTCCAGCCTGTCTAGGTTGCAACTTCAACCTGGTATCGTCATTTGCAATCCACTTTGCTTTTTTCACGCTGCGGCTCTCAAAACCTTTCAGCACTGTTCTATTTCGCTTCACGCGATATGACCGGCCACTACAGCTAACAGTTACTATAGTAATTACAAGTGATTATTTCGCGCATATCATTGTTAAGGCAATTAACTAGTATGCACTAGTCCAGCATAACGATACATTTTTTGTTAACTATGGGCAGAATAATTACCTGAATTTGAAATGGGTCCAAAATTTGCCTATCCTACAATACTAATCATGCCTCTCCAAGTGATTTTTTTCCTTTTTTCTCATCTTTTTCTCAGGTAGGTAAGTAATGTAGCAGCTTAAATTAATTCATCGACATATTGCCAAAATTAATTTCAAGTTTACTACGCTGGACCAATGAGAACGCGCAAAATAACTTTGACCAATTACGCGCGACTTCACACACACACACACACACACACACACATATAGATATATATATATATATATATATATATAGATATATATATATAAGCGCGATGCAACTACCACACAACACATTCTCTGCTCTGGTCGCTACCTGTGTGATTGCTGTCTCTAATCTTTTTGCACTGACTATCTACGCTGACTATTCTGCATGCCTTTAAGACGCTTTGTCACTAATTCGGCTAGTCTTTAATCACGCCAAACTTCTCGTTGCTGCGCATTCAATCATACGTAACCAATCATCTATTAATCGGATTTCTACGTGTGCCAGCCATCTTGGTGTTGCCGCAGATCTACAACAAGACTAGTTTAAGTCTTGGAACAGTAATAAACGCTTTCTTCTTCTTAAATTATACTGATTAAAACGTATCTACTCAAACGATCAACAGCCAACGAACAAAAAAGACAGAGCTAGTATCTAGAAGGACATCTTGAAACCCACAGGCTGCAGAAAATCACATATTAGCGCATCATATTAGTGAACAATACAAATAAACAATTGATGGTTAAAGTTCTCATTTATGCATAATATTACACACGAAATATACAATAATCTCTCCAATTATCAGATTAGAGAACTTAGAAGATAAATCAATTTTTATTTATATCATCAATTATTTTATAAATGCGATTAATTAAAAAGGCTGTGTTTCGCTGTTTCCTATTTGTTTCAGAGAACCACCGGAAACTTGACAAGTCTACTGGACCACCCGATGGTACACATCGGGCATTGATTCCCCTTGTATTCAATCAGTCATTACCTTGCTCAACTGAAGCCAGTGAAAATTGCAAGAGACACAAGCTTCTATCTACTCAACTTCTTCTTAATCAATACTACCCTACAGAAATTCAATATCCACGACAAAGAAATCCGTCGGTCGAAATCTGCTACCGGTCCGCCATCACTTTCGAACGCACACTCAAATTCGTCTGTCCGAAAGCAGCCTACCCCGCGTTGATCCTCGGACCCCTCATGGATTATACTCCAGTTGATCCTGTCTAGTCAAATGGAATCTCTCTTTTTCACTAGATTGAACTATCATGAAATTGATGAAAGCACTTCTCTTCTCTATGGTTAAATACTTTACTAGTCAAAATTTCTTTCCTCTCCATATATCCTAACTTTGATTTGTTAGTTCAACGGTTGGGCTTTTGGCCTTTGTTGCCAAATAAATTTATTATTATTACTATTATTATTGTTATTATTATTATTATTGTTTTTGTTATTATTATTATTATTATTATTATTATTATTATTATTATTATTATTATTATTATTATTATTATTGTATAATTAGTGATATAGGGTACGCAGTTGTATTAGTGATGGATTTTAATATGTTGATAAATCATATATTAAAATTATTTCGATTTATTTATTTATACAAGAAATAATGGCAATATTTATGTGATTTGATATGTTTTATATAATGTAATTTTTAAATTATTTTTTATGTATTTGATGGAACATGTGTTGTTTGAATCCAAATAAAGATATTCTATTCTATTCCATTCCAGAATATGTCACGGAATTTGCTCCTGGAAATGCCCCAGTTGCAAGTAAGTGCCCTGCGATGTTACTAAGAAGACAAAGAATAATTCGGAAAGCAAGTTCTGTGGGTGGCCCTTAACAGGGCCCGAAAAGCGTTCAACAGCAAATTCCGTGAATGTTTATGAATTTTTGCAGTTTGAAGGTGTTTAGATTTTCTTCTAGACACTTGCTTTGTTCTCGTTTTCGTTGGCTGGTGATCTTTTGAGTAGATTCACTCGCAGAAGTAGAATTCCCGAAGCAGTATGTGTTAGCTGCTGTTTGAAGGCCTGGACATGTCATGTTAAAGATTTGCAGCAACACCAAGGTGGCTGGCACAAGTAGTAATCCGATTAATAGATAATCAATTACGTATAAATGAATGCGCAACAACGAGAGGATTGGTTTGATTGAAGGCTATGCGACAAGACGAAAAATGTGGTAAACGCAAGTCCATTATTCGGCTTAGATAGACAGCGAAGAAGAAAAACCGCTAGCAATTACACGTAGCGAACAGAGCAGAATGTGTGTCATGTGGTAATTGCATCGTGTTTATATAGAAGCAAATTCGCACGAAATTGCTCAACGGTAGTTTTGCACGTTCTCATTGGTCCAGTGTATTAAAATTTGTATTCATTATGTCGGCGAATTAATCTGAGCCGTTAAACTAATGTTGAAGCTCCAAACCTATTAGTTAATGAGAACCCCATAGATGCCAATTCGTTTTCAGGATTAATAAACCTATTTGAGTCTGATAAGCTAGCATTCTCGTCCATATTTATTAAGTTCATGCCTGCAATATCTTGAGCTAATTTGTTAGTGTCCTCAAACTTAAGATTAGCTTCCATGTTGATCGAACTTAAATATTAATTTGATAACTTAGTGTTAGGCAACGGACTGTGTACTTCTTACGTAGCAAAACACCCGATCAAATAACCTGGAAAGAAATAAGACGCGAAAAACAGAATTATTAAATTACCTTTTCCGGAACCTCCCCAATATGTACGTTTCAAAAAACAAAATCGAGAATGTTGTAGAAAAGAAACAAATGCAGCTTGCTAAGGAAAGTCAGGCCAGTCATTACATTTTACCAAAACTGAAATTACGCAAAATTCAAGAGTATATATACTGTAACGGCTCAAAACAATTCGCCGACATATAGCGTAAATGAAATACAAATTCAATTTACGCGGCACCTATGAGAAAAAAGAAAAATTTGCCGTTAACCAATGGCGTGCGAGCTTCCGTTTTAGAAACTATTTAAGCACGGTGAATTTACCATGTTATTCAGTTGTCGCGTTCGCCTTCTACTGTGCGTTACGTGTGCGTGCTGTCTGCTACAGTCACCTACGCTGAGTTTTGAACTTTCTCCACACACATTGGCAATTGCAGTCACGCAAATCTTGTTGCTGCACAATTAGTGAGACGAAGCAACATCTACATTGGATCCCTTCAGTGTGCCAGTTACTACAGATCTTCAACGAGATTATTCAGCTACTCACTCAACACAGATGTCGACGCCAAAACAGAAGGAACAATAACCAAGACAATCAGAGCTGGTCTCAAATGTCGAAGATCATTTCCAGACACTGCTACACAAACTAACTTTCTCGGCATTTGCCGGAGAACGCAATACCGGCCCAAATAAGGCCCCTTCCAACAGTATATACTCAGCTATCCTTGACTACTAACTGACTTTGTAACGTCGTACGGCATTAACTTGAAGCTGGAGCGTTTAGAAAATTAGCGACCGCGCCAGGATACTCTGTTTCTTTTTCATTTTTTTGGAATACAGTAAATTGACATTTGCATATAACACGTTTTACTCTGGTTGTTAATCTTTTCAAAGTCGAGGTTTTTTGTTGGGAATTTTTTTTGAAGGAAGATGTTCTATTCAATAATTTTCTCCTACGTTCAAAACTGTACATCTTGGTGATCTCGGGTGCCAAAATAGAATGTGTACCCATAATAGTTTTTTGATTTTGTGAAAGAACATCATTGACTGTACGAAAGTGTTTAACTAATTTCATCTGTGTTCTGTGCTCTTAAAGCCAGATTGAACTGCGGAAGATTCTGTTACAACTGTGGAGGCCGTTTGTGGGTAAGCTTTTCGTTTAAAGTCTTTTTATACATTTTCATATTGCTTATAAATTTATGCTTTTAAGACCCCGTAAGATCATTAGAATGTCAAGCCCAATTTTAGATATTTATGTTCCTCTTTGTGATTGAGATAGCGAACTATTCTTTATACGCATAGACTACGCTTTCTCCCCGAATCCAGATTATGATGCTAAGGTTGTTTTTATTAACAATTTTCCGCAGTCACTAAACTTGTTCGCCAGATAGCTCCCCAACACTTTCTCTATAGATGACTTATCTGAGAGTTGCGAGTTAGAATTTAGAGTTTTGGAACCTAAATTAAATTCGTCATGCTTTTGTCCTTTCTCGCAGGATGGTAAGATCTCCTCTTCAGAGAGAACAACATCGAACATGGCTAAATTTCTAGAAGGATTGGACATAGGGAAATCCGAGCTAAATCAGGTTAATGCTCGACCAAATTTTACGCCAAAAAAACATTATAACAGTAGGCGGCGATCGAGATCCCCGCAATCATTTAACAGATATGCCCCAAAGAACTGGTGCTATAATCACCAGAAGTTTTTTATTCATGTCAAGTCTGACTCGCCGTTCAGAATAAATTCCGAAGGAATGCTAATTTACACATTGGACTGGAAGGACAGCAGGAAACAGGCGCAGTGAAACATCAGGATCAGGAAACGTTTGGCGCAGAAAGTAGAAGAACGTACTTTCTGCGCATCAACGGCATCAACGGCGACACAAGGAAGAAATCACTTGCAATCTAACATTCTTATTGACACTTTCCGTTCTCGCCGAATATGCCACATAGACAGACAAACTTACGATGTCAGCACAACGAACTTCTGCATCTTCTTGATTGCAAAACTGTTGAAGAATTCTTCGTAGACATAGGTGAAGCAGTCTCAGTTCTCAAGTTTGATTTAATGGCCGAGATGTCGCATGGCGTTCTACTCGCAATAGCTACAGGGGAGCCCATACATACTTATGGCTGCCGGTATCGCACACTCAACATAGGTTTACGGAGTGAATTTACTCACAACTTCATCGTCGCCAAGATCTCACACAATACAATAGGCCTGGATTTCTTGTTGAAATTTAGGCTCATTGTTGATATTTCCAATCAAAAGATCATCGACCACTCCATCGGACATCAGACAAGCCTACCACCACATCCCGGTAGTGCCAAACGATATTGAAAAGACATTGGTCATCACTCCATTTGGCCTTTTCGAATATCTTTACATGCATTTTGGACTAAAGTGTGCTACACAGACATTTGAAAGATCCATGGTCTTCAATCTTTGCCGTCAATCTGAAATATCAAGTCACCTAAGACTGTTAGCGAGTTGCAGAAAATTGTGGGAGTCTTAAACTATTGCCGCAAGTACCTTCCCGGCCTTTCAAGACAGCTTTATCTTTTTTGCAGGCACTTGCGGAATCGAAAAGGACTTAGCAAGAATTTGATCATTCTTTGGTTATCTGAATACGAAGAATTATTTCGAATCGCCATCAACTCGTTAGCAAATGCTACGATGCCAACGTATCCAGATTTTCAAAGACCATTTCTACTCCCGACAACAAGAGATCGACGGAACTAGAAGCCTATCAGTTTCTAATCGCGTATTCTCCAACCAGAAGTAACGAGATACAACAATTTCGGTTGAGAACTCCTCGCCATCCACGACACAGTCCGCCATTTTATTGGTATCATTGGCAGCAGTAGATTTGTTATTTTGACAGATCATGCACCACTAGTTAGTGCAATTCGAAACGCGACTTCAACTATCGCCAAGTACCCTGCCAGTGTAGAAAGACAGTTTTCATATCTAAGCGAATAGAAATTTGACATCTTTCATGTCAAGGACGAACAAAACTACATTGCAGACGCCATTTACAGGCCAGACGTCTCGCTACAACCACCTTCGACGTCGCCATTCACATGTTAACTCCGTGACACTCAGTGTACCTGAACTAACGCCATCCCTCCTGCAAACGGAACAGCGCGGTGACATTCACATTCAAAGATCAATAGCCCGTCACCCCATCAAGTTCATGGGCCGACTCTGGGAAGGCTTATCAATTGTTTACTTAACGGGTACGCAGCCCAGCAAGCCAGTTCTGCCGACCAACCTTCAGAGAAAGGTTTTCGACTCAATTCACTCAATTTCTTACCCAGGAAGCAAAGCGACTGTCCGACTTCTAACAGATCGTTTCTGAGGTCACAGGGTCAGGCAAAACGCTAAACAATTGATCTCCGAGTGTGCCATTTGCCAGAAAAACAAGATTTCACGGCACACTCGTTCTAAGTTGCAACACTTCCGAACTACTTCTCGCTTAGCCATCGTCCACATCGACAAAGGTTCAAAGTTTCAGTAACCTTCTAACTATGATTGATAGATTTACACGATAGCCTGTGGCATTACCTCTTGGCACCATTTCTGCAGACGAAGTAACTAACGGTTTTATCTCTGCATGGTTATCCAATTATGTTGTTCCCCATTGAAATCATCACTGACAGAGGCACTTGCTTCTCATCGGATCGATTCAAAACTACCTTGCGTTTCATGGGATACATCTTACGCCAGACGACTGCTTACCATCCTTAATCTAAAGCTATGATAGGGAGAATGCATAGGAAACTCAAAGCTGCTTTAGCATCCTCGTCCATTAATGGCAACTGGGTCGATGCACTACCTTTAGTTCTGCTTGCCATGCGTTCCCGCACTCGTGAATCCATTAAAACGTCTGCGTCACAACTCATTTATGGCATGGATCTACCCGCACATGAGGACCCGCAAGACGAAGCTAACCGCCTCCGACTTTATTTCGCTAACATGTCGGAAAAGCAGTCGAGTCATACGCCTCGTCCAGGCTTCGTTCACCCGCCGCTCCACAGCTGCAAGAGAATACTCGTTCGCAACGACACTGCTTTTGCACCACTACAACCAAAGTATCGCGGTCCTTACCAGACTTTGCTCAGATAATCCAAATACGTCATTATCATGCAAGGCGCGACACCTACATCAGTAAGCATAGACAGGTTGAAACCGTTTATCAAACCGCCTGATCCTGGGAACATTTAATCTTCTTTACACGCCTCAGGCTCTATCTGCCTACAATCTCAACCTAGTAATAGCTTGCTTTACTTAACGCGTATCTGATTTTTTTTAACATTAATTTTTCCTTATTCTACATATCACATTTTTAAATTTACGCGCACCACTTGCGCCCCATGTCACGCAACGTTACCTATGAATCCACATTGCTCATTTTATATTTTTCACACTCATTTGTCTCACGTGGTATAGCTAGCTGTTCTCAGCTAACAATGGTGTAGCATTTTTGAACAGTTCTTTCGTATTATGCCGTCTCTGAGGTAATGTTTGTGTACATATTTTTTATGAAATTACCTTTTGATTTTCATTTATATATTTTTACATTTTAACGTATGCTCACACCATGAGCTCACCTTGCCTATGTTGATATGACCAGCTACTTAGAGCTAACACATTTGTTTAGCATCACTAAGTAGTTATAAGATTCATAGCATGGTACAGGCCACTTTCAATGCATATCTCAACTCCATCAGTTGCACAGTGACCACTCTACAAATATCATGACCACAACGTCGAGCACACACTTAGATCCTTTGGTCGTATACAAACACATTGACGGCGATCCAGCCTGCCCAGGTTTTAACTTAAGCCTGGCTGCTTCAGTGGCAATCTACCCTGAAATCCACACGCTGCAACTCCCAAACCCTACACTGCTCTATTTTGCCTCACGCGGTATGACCGGTCACTACAGCTAACAATTTGTGTAGCAATTCCTAGTGGTTATTTGAAATCATATCATTGTTAAAGCAACCAACAAGCTTACTTTAGCCCAGCTTTTATGGTATATTTTTATAGCTATGGGCAGAACAATAACCAGTTGCTTAACCTGGTTCAAACTCTGCCATTTATTTCCTATCAAGCCTCGCCGAGAGAATTATTTTTCTTTCTTTTCTGAGAGGAATGTGATGTAACCGCTCAAAACAATTCGCCGACATTTTGCGTTAATGAGATTAAAATTCATTTTACGCGGCAACTATGAGAAACAAGCGAAATTTGCCGTTAACCAATGGCGTGCGAGCTTTCGTTTTAAAAACTATTTAAGCACGGTGAATTTACTATGCTAGTCAGTTATCGCGTTCGCCTTCTGCTGTGCGTTACATGTGCGTGCTGCCTGCTACCGTCATCTACGCTGATTTTTGGACTTGCTCCACAAACATTGGCAATTGCAGTCACGAAAATCTCTTTGCTGCACAACTAGTAAGACGGAGCAACATCTACATTTGATCCCTTCAGTGTGCCAATTAATGCAGATATTCAACGAAATTACTCAGCTACTCACTCAATACAGATATCAACGCCACATCAAAAGGAGCAACAACCCAGTCAACCAGAGATGGTCTCAAGTGTCTAAGAGCATTTTTAGACATTGCTACACTAACTGATTTCCTCGGCATTTGTCAGAGAACACAATACCCAACAGTACAACCTTAGCTATCTTTGGCTCCTTACCTCTTTTGTAACATTGTACGGCATTTACTTGAGGCTGTGGCGTTTACAATACGGTCAAGTAATTAAACAAAGAAAGTTCTAGAAAATAAACGAATAATATCTTTTTTAAATAATATTCGTTTCAATCTGCCAAGGTGTTTCAAATTTATCAATGGATGTCACTTTGTTTCTATCCGGACTCTGAAGTTGCGAAACAGCTCTCGCCATATCATCCATTTTTCGACGTATACCAGCAACTTCTATACATAAGTAACGCACACTTTCTTGAAACGTCAGGATGGTTTCGGTATCTGCCCTACCTGGCTGCACTATGACAGCATCTGCCGTTACGTCATGTACCTGTAGTTCCTGATGTTTATACACCCCATCTAGCCCTCTGAGGTTATTTGACCAATCAACATTAATTGTTTCAAATACCTCTAATGTGACTCTAAGCCTGGATGGTAGCCCAGCTATACAAATAGAATTCAGCATATCTCTAGATATATTCAAACCGGAAGCTTTCGTACAAAGGCGTTCATAAAACTCTGATGGTAGTTGACACCCCATCTTTTCTAGGCGTAATAATTCGCACATTTATGCCTACCATCCAGGCTGATATCTCTGTTGCAATTCGGCCATAAATAACTTAAATGCATTATATGATTTTTCTTTAACAGTTCTGTTCCTAAAGTTTTCCAAGGTTCCTCTGAAATTTTCAGGCAATGCCATCCATGCTGCAACAAATTTCTCAATAGGGTTTACAATCTGGCAAGATTCGAAAATCATTTGGGCATTCCCGACCAAATTTGAGTGTTTTTCGGATATATACGGTGGTAGGCTGAATATTTTTGGACTGGAGCGGTCGCCATATTTTGTGGAGGCTGTAAAAATATTAGTTAATGAGCACCCTATTGATGCCTAGTCGTTTTAAGTTTTAATACACCTATTTGAGACTGATAATCTAGCATTCGCGTCCATATTTATTACGTTCATGCCTGAAATATCTTGAGATAATTTGCTAGTGTCCTCAAACTTAAGATTAGATTCCATGTTGATCGAAAATTAATATTAATTTGATAACTTAGTGTTAGGTAACGGACTGTGTACTTCTTACGTAGCAAAAACACCCGATCAATTAACCTGGAAAGAAATAAGACGCGAAAAACAGAATTATTAAATTACCTGTTCCAGACCGTCCCCAATATGTACGATTCAAAAAACAAAATGAAAGCAGGTGTATATTGTGAAAATCGGGAATTTTGTAGAAAAGAAGCAAATGCAGCTTGCTAAGGAAAGTCAGTCAGGTACAGATTACCAAAACTGAAATTACGCACAATTCAAAAGTATATATACTGTAACGACACAAATAAATTGCCGACATATTGCGTAAATTAAATTCAATTCGATTTACGCTGCACCAATGAGAAAAAAGCGAAACTTGCCGTTAACCAATAGTGTGCAAGTAGCCATATATTTCTATGACATGGCTATTTAAGCACGGTGAATTTACCATGCAGTTCAGTTGTCGCGTTTGCCTTCTGCTGTGCGCTACGTGTGCGTGCTGTCTGCTGTCATCACCTACACTGATTTTGGATTGGCTTCACCAACATTGGCAACATCAGTAACGCCAATCTTGTTGCTGTACAACTAGAGAGACGAGCCAATTACTGCAGAACTTCAACGAAGTTACTCAGCGAGATTACAACGCCACAACAGAAGGAACCACAACCCAAGTCAACCCGAGCTGGTCACAAGAGTCTAGGAGTACTTCTGGACGTCATCACACTTACGGACCTTCTCGGCATTTGCCAGAGAACGCAAGACCGGCCCTGTTAAGGGCCCCCTAACAGTACATAACTCTTTATTTTATGGCACTCTAACCGAGTTTGTAACGTCGTACGGCATTTACTTGAAGCTGGGGCGTTTACAAAATTGGCGACCGCGCCAGGATACTGAGTACTGTACTGTTTTTTTGGTTAAAGTATATGTACAACACAACTCATCTTTACAGTTTTCGATAGTTACTGTTTTAACTTTTGTGGTTTCCTTATAATTCGTTTGTTGGGTACCGTAGCTATAGTTCGTAGCTGTCCGCTGTCCACAACATTCATTAATGATACTCCGTTTTTTGTGATTTTAGAATCGATTGACACACCCTTTATTGTAACTTGTTCCGGATTACTTGATCCCTGATCTAAATTCTTCTTTACCTTTTTTGCCGCTGACAATTTTCTTTGGAGAAAAGTCTTGTCTCTGGAGATGAATATGTTGTGGAAGTAACGACATTTTTCTTTCTTCTTATTAATATCTTCCACTTGCTTGTTAGTCGGCCTCTTTGGTAATTTATCACAACCGGCCATGGTCGTTCCGATTTCTTGCCCACCCTAAAACATTTCGTTATGTCGGCCTCTGTCGTATCTCTGATTAAAGCATTTAACTTTTCAACATCATTTTGTTCAGCATTTTCATTTAAATTAAATAAAATTAACTGCTCTTTTTTTCCAATCATTGCAGAAAAATCATCAGCAAATTTGCAAACTCGACCGTTAAGGATCTTAGTTTCCAAATGTGCAAATACGATTTTAAATAAAATTGGCCCCAAACTTTATCCCTGTGGAACTCCACTTGTTACTCTTTTCGATTTTGATATCAAATCGTTTACTTGAATACTCATTCTTCGATTATATAAATAGTATCTAAGTAATCTAAAAATATTCGGATCAATATTCAATAAATTAATCGCATTCAAAATAGCATCAAAAGATATAGAGTCAAAAGCTTTTGAGATATCTATAAATACAATTAATGCATCTAATTTTTCTCATCTAATGTAATTACATGTTTCCACATAGAAAGCATATTAGTAGTTGTCGATCTATCTTTCGTAAAGCCATGTTGACATATATCAAAATCAGCCGGCAACATACGTTCTATATGATCTTGCATCAATCGTTCTAATATCTTCAGAAATGAAGGGTTAATAAAGATTAGTCTATAATCACTGGCTTACTTATTTTTGGCAACGGTTTAGCTACTATCGTTAGTATATCGATTGGTATTTTCCCATTCTTCAAAATTCTATTTATAAAATTGCAGTGCGCATTCATAAAATTTAAAGGTAATTGAAGTAGCTTATCAATCGATATACCAAGGTGATCTTTATGTTATTTTGATTTTATTTTTAACATTAATTCTATCAATGCACCACTTTCAATAACAAGTCCTAGATCCTGGTTTCCCAAAGGATCAGGTAGATCAATGAAATCGCTTTCGTTCTGTGGATTGCATAACAAGTTGCCATATACTTCATCCAATTCACAGAGAAATTCATAATCAGTTTTACCCACAGGTAATATAAGCTTTAATTCTTCCCTATATTTACTGTAGTCTGTGAGGAGTTTGTATCCTAGTCTAGGATTACTCTTCAGTGTGGCGAAAATAAATCTCTCTGATCTTTGACGGATTATCAGCAGTGATGAATTAATTTCTTTGTCGATCAAATCTAACCTCATTTTTTTAATACTATTGATAAGACTACATTTCATTATATTATCTCTTTTGATTCTTAGCTTACATAACTTCCTATTGATTCGCTTTGGTATAATATCCGTAAATGTAGACGCCCTAAATATATCAGATAATAACAATGAAACAGAAGAAATAAATTCGTCATTGTTCATGATAAAAAACATTCATAATCAATAGATAAGCTCAATTCTCTAAAAAGATTCCAGTTGATTCTGGAACATTGCACGTGTGCACTTTCAAAATTAGGTTTCTGTGCTTTGCTACTCGAAAGGTTCCATTGTAAAATAATTTGTTTATGATCCAATTCTTGGAAGTAATTTACTACATCATAACTGTGTGAGTTCAACGCTTCAACTTCTAAATATACATGATCTAAGCATTCCGAACCTCTAGTTGTTTCCTTTATAATCTGCTTAAGATCATGATTAGACAAAAGATTGATTATTTCACAGTCATGCACCTTATTAAAATCTCCTACCACAACAATATAACCATGGCAGTCCAAAATAGATTGAAAGGAATTGGTAAACATTTGATCATCATGTAAATTAGCATACGGCGGTCTGTAAACAGCGGTTAAAATCAGGTTATCAATTTGTATAGTTAAAAAATCAATGACAGTATTATATTCGCTAGTATGTAACACTGTCGCATTTAATATCGATTTGCTATAAATAAGTACTCCTCCACCACTTTTATCCAGGGATCTGTCTTCCCTAAATAGAGAATAATGCGGAATGTCAAATTCATAGTTTTCAATGTTCTTGTTCAGCCAGGTTTCAGATAAAATTATAAAGTCGAAATTGTTACTTATTATAAAATCACACAGCAAAAAAAGTTTTATTCTTAACACTTCTACAATTAGCATAAAATAAAGTATATGTACAACACAACTCATCTTTACAGTTTTCGATAGTTACTGTTTTAACTTTTGTGGTTTCCTTATAATTCGTTTGTTGGGTACCGTAGCTATAGTTCGTAGCTGTCCGCTGTCCACAACATTCATTAATGATACTCCGTTTTTTGTGATTTTAGAATCGATTGACACACCCTTTATTGTAACTTGTTCCGGATTACTTGATCCCTGATCTAAATTCTTCTTTACCTTTTTTGCCGCTGACAATTTTCTTTGGAGAAAAGTCTTGTCTCTGGAGATGAATATGTTGTGGAAGTAACGACATTCTTCTTTCTTCTTATTAATATCTTCCACTTGCTTGTTAGTCGGCCTCTTTGGTAATTTATCACAACCGGCCATGGTCGTTCCGATTTCTTGCCCACCCTAAAACATTTCGTTATGTCGGCCTCTGTCGTATCTCTGATTAAAGCATTTAACTTTTCAACATCATTTTGTTCAGCATTTTCATTTAAATTAAGTAAAATTAACTGCTCTTTTTTTCCAATCATTGCAGAAACTTCATCAGCAAATTTGCAAACTCGACCGTTAAGCATCTTAGTTTCCAAATGTGCAAATACGATTTTAAATAAAATTGGTCCCAAACTTTATCCCTCTGGAATTCCTTTTGTTACTCTTTTCGATTTTGATATCAAATCTTTTACTTGAATACTCATTCGTCGATTATATAAATAGTATTTAAGTAATCTAAAAATATTCGGGACAATATTCAATAAATTAATCGCATTCAAAATAGCATCAAAATATATAGAGTAAAAAGCTTTTGAGCTATATATAAATACAATTAATGCATCTAATTTATTCTCATCTAATGTAATTACATGTTTCCACATAGAAAGCATATTAGTAGTTACCGATTTATCTTTCGTAAATTTATGTTGACATATATCAAAATCAGCCGGCAACATACGTTCTAAATGATCTAGTATCAATCGTTCTATTATCTTAAAAAACGAAGAGATAATAGAGATTAATCTATAATCACTGGCGCATGTTGGCTTAATTACTTTTGGCAACGGTTTAGCTACTATCGTTAGTATATCTATTGGTAATTTCCCACTCTTCAAAATTCTATTTATAAAGTTTCAGAACGCATTCATAAAAATTAAGGGTAATTGAAGCAGTTTATCAATCGAAACACCAAGGTGATCTTTTTGTTTAATTTATTTGATTTTTAACATTAAGTTTATCAATTCATCACTGTCAATAACAAGTCCTGGTTGCTGGTATCCCAAAGGATAAGGTTGTTCTATGAAATTTCTTTTATTCTGTGGTTTACATATCAAATTGCCAAATACTTCATCCAATTCACAGAGAAATTCATACTCAGTTTTATCCACAAGTAATATAAGCTTTAACTTTTCCTTATATTTACTGTAATCTGTGAGGAGTTTGTATCCTAGTCTAGGATTACTCTTTATTTTGGCCAAAATAATTCGTTCTGATCTTTGACGAATTGTCAGCAGTGATGAATTAATTTCTTTATCAATCAAATCTAACCTCATTTGTTTAATATAGTTGATAAGACTATACTTCATTATATTATCTCGTTTAATTCTTAGTTTACATAATTTCTTATTGATTACTTTTGGTATAATATCCGTTAACGTAGATGCCTGAAATATAGCAGATAATAACGATGAAACAGAAGAAACAAATTTGTCAGTGTTCATGATATAAAAACTTTCATAATCAATCTGTATGCTTAACTCTCTAAGAAGATTCAAGTTGATTCTGGAACATTGCATGTGTGCATTTTCAAAATTAGGTTTCTGTATTTTGCTATTCAAGATGTTCCATTTTAAAATAATTTGTTTGTGATCCAAGTCTTTGAAATAGTTTACAACATCATAACTGCGTGATTTCGCCGTTTCAATTTCTAAGTATACATGATCTAAGCATTGCGAACATCTAGTTGATTCAACATGGCTTTACGAAAGATAGATCGACAAATACTAATATGCTTGCCATGTGGAAACCTGTAATTACATTAGATAAGAAAAAGTTAGATGTACTAATTGTATTTATAGATATTTCAAAAGCTTTTGACTCTATATCTTTTGATGCTATTTTGAATGCGATTAATTTATTGAATCTTGACCCGAATATTTTTAGGTTACTTAAATTCTATTTATATAATCGAAGAATGAGTATTCAATTAAATGATTTGATATCAGAATCGAAAACGTAACAAGTGGAGTTCCACAGGGATTGAGTTTAGGACCAATTTTATTTAAAATCGTATTTGCTCATTTGGAAACTAAGATCCTTAACGGTCGAGTTTGCAAATTCGCTGATGATTTAAGAATAATCTCTCCAATTGATCCGAAAAATGTCAAATTCTCTAAAAATAATTTGACACTAGATTTGTATGATTTAAGTAGGTATTTGATAACACTAGGGCTGAGAATAAACAGTAAGAAGACGAGAGCTGTAAAATTAGGTAGCCGAACAGACTATAATTATATTTATTTTTATGATGCAGTGATCAATGATGTTTTTGAAATTAAACTTATGCGAGAAATAAAGGATTTAGGCATAACGATTCAATGTACAGCTTCTGCTGAGAGACACATTGAACGGATAGTAGCCAGTGCCAAGAAAAGATGGGCACTAATAAATCGAAATATCTTATCGAATGACGTAAAACATAAAATGTATTTAATATGAATCAGACCGATACTAGAATATGCTGGCGTTACTTGGAATACATTAAAAAGGGCTTGTCTAATAAGATACAAGCTGTACAAAAAAATGTCTTGAAACAAATTAGTCCTATTTTCTGCACTATATACGCCACGAGGTTGCAGTTAGTATCACTGCAACCTTTATGGTTTCGGAGGATTTGCTATTGCATTTTTCATTTGAATCAGTGGACTGGTGCCTATATGAAGCCAATAAGAAAGAGTCATGAAGTTGAAACTAGATCTGGTCACTTGGCAATATCTCCTCCTTTGGTGGGGAATGTTGCGACAATGTTATTCTATTTTTCAAACATCTACAAAATTTATAATCAATTACCAAAGGGGCTTAAAGAAATGCCTCCATCCAAGATGTCTTTTAAATTTTTATCTACTGGACTAGAAAAAGTCTACAATCCTGCTGATATTTTTACTTTTGATAATGATAATACATTCTCATGGCTGAATAAAAGACATGGATAATTGTTAGTAGAAACATAATTTTTTGAGATTTTTATCTCCAAGTTTTAGCATTATTCAAATCGAAAAGTTACACATTTTATCATCATGCTAGTCAACAATACATACAATCAATTGCTAGTCATGGTTCTCATTTTTTTTCACAATGTTACACTCGAATTTTACCTTGTTATATATACAGTACAACTAGTGAGATTTACTTATGTACATGAGACTAATTGCACATATTTATGTGATGCGATATCTTTTTTTTCTATATTGTGCATTTTCCAATATTATTAATTGATAGAACATGTGTGGTTTGAATCAAAATAAAGATATTCTATTCTATTCTATTCTATTTATAATCTGCTTGAGATCATGATTAGAAAAAAATTGATTATTTCACAGCAATGTAACTTATTAAAATCACCTACCACCATATTATAGCCATGACAGTAAAAATAGATTGAAAAGAATTGGTAAATGTTTGATCATCATATAAAGTAGCATACGGCGCTCTGTAAACCGCGGTTAAGATCAGATTATCGATTTGTATAGATAAAAAATCATTGATAGCATTATCTTCACTAGTATGTAAAAATTTCGCATTTAGTACAGATTAACTATAAATGGATACTCCTCCACCTCTTTTATCCAGCGATCTGTCTTTTCTAAATAAAGAATAGTGAGGAATATCAAATTCGTGGTTTTCTATATCATTATTAAGCCAGGTTTCAGATAAAATTATAAAATCAAAATCATTACTTATTATAAAATTACAAAGCAAAAAGTTTTTGTTCCTAACACTTCGAAAGTTAGCATAAAATAAAGTAAATGTAGAATACGACTAATCTAAGCAATTATCGACTATTACTGATTCAACTTTATTGGCTTCTCTATTGTTTGTTTCCCGGGTTTTGAGGCCATACTTCTTCTCCCCCCGCTGTCCACAACATTTAGTAATGATACATCGTTTTTTGTTATTGTATCTTCTCTCGATAATTTCCTTATAATATGGTAGTCAGAAGTAGATGGCTTCCGCTCCTGGTTGTTCTTTAGCTTTTTTGCTTTTGCCAACTTTCGTTGGAGAAATGTTTTGTCACGTCCAATTAATATGCTATGAAAACTCGGATTCTCACCTTTCCTTTTATTGATGGCCTCGATCTGCATATTTGTTGGCCTCTTTGATAACTTTATAACCACCGGTCTTGGACGATCGGATCGTTTTCCCACCCTATAACATTTAGCAATGTCAGCATGCGTCTCATCCTTGATCAGGACGTTTAATTTCTCGACATCTGTTACGTCAGCATTTTCATCAAGATTAAATAAAATAAGTTGTTCTTGTTTGCTAATCCGCTCTGATACTTCATTCGCTTATATGTTTAGTATTACTTCCACTGATGTTTTATTCTTGATTGGCGTGTTGATTCCACTGTAATGTCAGCCAACTCAACCCATGGCTAAAAATCTATCTGTAATTTATCTAACTTCGTATGTAGCGCCTCAGTCAATTCTACAATTTGCGCGCTTAAAGTTTCATTTCTTTTTTCCGCTAGTTCCAATTTCGCCGTATAACCATCAACGTCAGTTTCTAATTTTGACTTTATATTCTTAATACGGTTGTTCTCATCCGTCAGCACCTTCACAGAGTTCTGAAGGTCCGTAACAATTTTCTCAATATCGATGTGCGACAAAATCTGAGCCATTTCAAACCGCGCGCCGTGAATTCAAATATATATTTCTCTACACAGTGCTATGGTTTTCTGGTTCTGTTAAGGGCAACCCAAGATTAC
This sequence comes from Eudiplozoon nipponicum, assembly GCA_029291075.1. Lineage (NCBI taxonomy): Eukaryota > Metazoa > Platyhelminthes > Monogenea > Mazocraeidea > Diplozoidae > Eudiplozoon > Eudiplozoon nipponicum. The sequence continues at coordinate 33,127 of JAQBSW010005442.1, read as the reverse complement.
TTTTTTACTTCATTTCATTATTAATCTTCTTAATAAATTCACACGTGCTTCCATTAACCATAGCGTTTGTAACGACACAAATTAATGGCCAACATATTGCGTAAATTAAATTCAATTTTATTTACGTTGCACCAATGAGAAAAAAGCGAAACTTGCCGTTTAACCAATAGTGTGCAAGTAGACGAGCCAATTAATTGCAGAACCTAAACGACGTTATCCACATCGTGATTACAAATCTACAATGGGAGCAACAACAACCAGAGTCCACTCAAGGCTCTAGGACACCTTCACACTCTGAATAATTCAGGAGAACGCAAGACCAGGCCCTATTAAGGGCCCTCCTATCAGTAACAAATCTTTATTCAGAGCACCTTAACCGAGTTTGTTACGTCGTACGGCATTTACTTGAAGCCGGGGCGTTTACGAAATTGGCGACCGCGCCAGGATATTGATTATTGTTCTGATTTTTTTGGTATAAATAAAATTGACTTCCTTTTTCATTTATTTGGGATAAAAATAGATTAACATTTGAGTTTTCTTTACCCTAATCGTGGTCTTCTGGGAATTTTGTTGGGTATATATTCGTGGACTTGTGTTGAATTTATTTTTTAGGATATAATAATAATACATTGGCATCAAAGGCCAACGGGGCCTCTGTTCATCTTTTTTACGTACAAAACTGCACCGTACGTACTCGACAGGCTCAATTGCGGATAATTTCAATTTTTGGAAGCAGTTACTGTGACGTGTTTTGTTCTGCGCTCATTCAACTGTGGAAGCTGTTTGTGGAATTTCCGAATGAGTGCCAATTTCCACAGTTGACGGAAAGGACAACAGACCGCAGGCACAAGGGTGCATCAGTATCGGGAAACGTTTGGCGCAGGAAGTAGAAGACCGTACTTTCTGCACATCAACGGCATCAACGGCGCCACAGGGAAGAAGCCAACTACAATCCGACATCCCTGTCATTGACTCTTTTCGTCCACGCACGGATTTGTCCACATAGACGAGCCAAACGGACAACGACGGTCGCAATCACCAGCCTACTTGTTCTGCATGACCCGGCCAAGCAGCCCAACGAGCTTCTGCACCTTCTTGATTTCAAAACTGGCGAAGAGTTCATCGTAGACACAGGTGCGGCAGTCTCAGTTCTCAAGGGTGATTCAATGGCCTAGGGTTCACTCGCACAGCTGCGGGCACCCATTGCCGGCAGCATTCTCAATATAGGTCTAACGACGTGAATTTTCCCACAACTTCATCATGTCGCCAAGGTCTCCAACAACATAATAGGCTTTGATTTCCTGTTTAACCTTGGCTCATTGGTGATCTTGCTAATCAAAATATCATCGACTCCTCCACCGGACTCGAAGCAACATTTTTTGGACACTTGCCTCCGAGCGTTTGGAGTTACAGGTCATTCAGCCAAGCCCAGTGCATCATTCAGCAGAGATATCAGCAGCTCTTCGAAAACACAAGTCGCTTTTCGATCTTAGCAAGTCAGAGCTACGAGTCTCCAACACGATGCACCATATCGTCACAGAAGGACAACCTATTGCACTCAAAAAGAGACCGCTACTCCCTGCTAAGCTGAAAGCTGCCCAAGAGGAGTTTTCAAGATTATTGGAAGAGGGAATCATCAGACCATCGAAAAGTTCATGGGCGTCACCATTGCACTTAGGTCTCCAAATCAAACGGATCGTACAGAGCCTGTGGAGATTATCGCAAGCTAAATTCTGTGACAAAATCCGAAGCATTTCCTATTCAGAATATAAACAATTTGCTTGAAAAACTCCGCCACATCCTGATAACGCCAGAAGACGTTAAAAAACTGCGATCATCACACTTTTTGGCCTTTTTGAATACTTGTACATGCCTTTTGTTCTCAAGTGTGCTACTCAGAAATTTAAAGTTTCATGGACGACTTATTCCGAGACGATCTCGCTTACTATAAGTCTTATCTTGATGATATAATGGTCTTCAATCTTGACCTATATTCTCACGCGAAACATTTACCAAATGTTCTCTCACACTTATTAAATCACGAACTCAATATCAACAGTGACAAGACCGCAGATTGCAACTGCATCCGTGGATTTCCTGGGACATCGTATCATCCTACAAAGTATACAACCTTTGCTATTGAAGGCAAACTCCATCACGAATTATAAGCCACCAAAGACTTTAAAAGATTAACAGAATGTTTTGGAAGTTCTTAACTACTATCGCAAGTTCCTTCCCGGCCTATCAAAACAACTTTATCCGTTATGTAGGCACCTGCGGAATCGAAAAGGACTTAGCAGAAACTCCATCATTTCTTGGTTGCCTGAAGACGAAAAAAACTTACTCCGTCTTGTCATCAACTCGGTAGCAAATTATAACTCATCGATATTTCAAACGACCCTTCCTACTCTTAACCTATGCTTCTGAATTTGCTATTGGGGCCACTTTGGAACAAGAAATCGGCGGAATTCGAAAGCTTATGAGTTTTTACTTGCGTACTCTTCAACCAGTAGAAACCAGATACGCCAATTTCGGTCGAGAACTCCTCGCCATCCATGACGCAGTGCGCCTTTTCATCAGCATCATTGACAGCAGCACATCAGTTGTTTTTACAAATCATACAAAATAAGTTAGCGTACATCGAGAAGCAATGGCAGCTGTCGCAAGGTACCCTGCCAGAGTAGAAAGACAGATGTCACGTCTGATCGAATAGAAATTCGACATCTTTCATGTTAAAGGCGAACAAAAGATCATTGCGGACGTACTTTCCAGGCCAGACGTCTCGTTACAGCCACCTTCGCTTTCGCCACTCTCAGTCAACTTCGTGACTTTCAGTGTACCTGTGCTAACACCATCCCTCCTGCACACAGAACATCGCGGTGCCACTCATATTCAAAGATCAGGAGCTCGTCACCCCACTAAGTGCGCAAGTCGACTCTTGGAAGGTTTACTCATTGTTTACTTCACGGGTACGCATATGTCTCTAGACAGCCACACGCCTTCCGAGCTATTTACGGAGATGTTGCTGAAAGCCTCGGAATTCAAACTTCAAGGAAATCTTAATGCGACTATTCATTCAAAAGCTTCCTCCGGCACTCCAAGAGATGGCCACGTTTCTGCGCGAACCCGTTGAAGTGCAAGACGACGTACTGCCGGCACCAGAGCAGGCGTGACCAGCGTCGACCACCGTCCCGAAACAGCACCAGGAGGTCGACGTCCAGAGGTAGGGCCACAGTTCCACAGCTACTGGCGAAGTGGTGTCCGAATTGCCGCAGCTATGGCCATTCCACGCGCTATTGCCTCAAAAATGGCTGCATATTCCCGCGCACAGACGCGACGTTAAGATGGGCGCGGTCATCTTCGACAACTCAGGATGATCCGCCCATGGAGGGTTGGAAAACTGCTGAGGTGAGCCTCCTCTGCGGCAGTAGGGGTTGATCACCCCAAAATTGTTGGCCGCCCGACGTCTGATGGCTGAGCAAGCGTGCCACCACAGCGTATTGTATCATCTTATCGAAGTCACTTCCTCATCATCCCAGAGCACGTCCATTGGCATCACATTAACATAAGGCCACCGAACAAGAATTCGCCATGCTACGTCAACAATGCATCTGTACACGATCCAGCTCACTATTTGCGTCGTATGTGGTAGTAGTACCAAAGAGTGAACCCGGAACATTCCGAGGGTGCAGGGATTATCATATTCTCAATTCTTGCACACAGTCCGATTCGTACATCCTGCCAAATCCAGCTGACCTACTCAGATCTGCTATCGGTCATGCTGTGTACTCAAAACTCGATCTAGTTAAAGCCTACTATCAAGTACTGATGGACAAAACCTCCGTATCCTATACTGCACTCAGATTCACCGGTGGTGGCACACACGTATATCATTATATGCCTTTCGGTCTTAAGAACGCATCTGAAAAATTTTAGCGCGTTATGGACGAAATTCTAGATGGTCTACCATTAGTTATTCCCTACTTAGACGACATTCTGGTATTTATCAACTCAATGTCCGAATATAGGCAGCATTTTGACATTCTACTCGCACGCCTAGCAGACTATGTCCTCCGGTTTTATGGCAACAAATGTCTTTTTACAAACATCAGTTGAATTTCTTGGTCAACAAATTTCCGAGAAAGACATGACACCTGTACCTACTAAGGTTCGTGCCACTCAAGATCTACAGCCTCCAACCAACTTTCGAGCGTTACGACGATTCTTGGGCAAGATGAACTACAACTCTTGATTCGTACCTTGCCTTGCCAAGATTCTGGCACCTCTTCACAAATATCTCGTGCCAGAAAGCCGTTTTGTCAAGAAATCACAACTGATTCAGCTCATTGTCGACGACATGCAGGCTTACGAGGATGCCAAATGGGCTTTATGCAAAGCGACCATGCTTCATTCACCTGATTGGTCTCAACGTTTTAAATTGATTACAGATGCATCCGACGTTGCCACAGGCGCAGTACTTCAACAGTCCATCAATGGCATACACCGACCTATCGCGTACTTCTCTCAAAAACTGCTACCTCGCGAGACGCGATATGATAAATTAGGGAAAGCGTTACTCGCAATGTACCGAACGATCCTACACTTCCACATCTATCTGGATGGCTAAAAGTTCAAAATACACACCGACCACCTTCCTCTACTACCGATACTCAGAGGAAAGAAAAAATATTTATATTCACGACGTGTCAACTCGTAACTTACACGAATACACTAGTATGAATATGAAGTCACTCACGTCAAAGGATCAGAAAACGTAGTTGCAGACTCCCTGAGCCGTCCTGCAGAAATCTGTGTCTCCATCCTCTGTCCTTTACTTATAAGTACTCAGGAATTAAAAGCAGATCAGCAAAATGACCCGCTGTTCCTCGATATTGACCTATCAGGCGGCTAAGAGACGATTAGTCTACATTCAGACTGTTTTGCTGACCACAGGCTGACGCCCGACATCTCACCAGCAACAGAGCCAACTGACGCCGTAACGCCACCGCGAGAGATAAATGCACCAGAGTCAGTGTCGACAGAGCCAACATCAGTGTTTACTCGTTACGGCAGTGCCATAACACATCCTGTAAGGTTAGCCCCATTCACTGTGTACTTATTTTTATTGTCGAGGGGGGGGGGGTGTATGTAACGCGCGGCTCCGTGTTACAACCCAACGAAGCTCAATTTTGACAAATATAGTTTTCTTTAAGGTCACATATGCTTATTCTGGTTTTACACAATATTTCTCTTAACTGTGATTTTAGCAACAATCTCTGTTAGTTTCAAGAAGTTTTAATTGAAATTTATTGAACTGCAAATTTAATTGTAATTAATAGGATTTTGTGTAATAATAAAACACACCTGCGCGCAATATGCCGGTGGCATGCAGTGGATTACTGTGTTTTAGCTGTCAAAGCCAGGATTCATATTTTGTGTGCTCTTCATCGATTATCAGTGACTCTAAACTATACTCCTAAGACATTCTGGATTTATATCTTCTTTCTCTTTCAGTCATTAATATAGAAATGATTAACGATTCAGACAAAAATTCTGATATCGGATTTTACTTTGCGACGTTATGTTCAATAAAAGTATGATGCTTCGACTTAGACTTCTCACATCTCCCATCGGAAAAAGGTCGGGGAATAATCATAAGCACGGATCTCAATATCAGCTACCAGGCATATGTAGGAATGATATGACATCACTAAATAGACAACTACCCCGCAAAACCTCATATAATAACTGCAAAATCTCCTACAATAGAATTACTTATTGGTTGGTTAGCTTTTCTTTCAATCGAAGCCAATGTGGCATTTGTTTAGAACTACAGTTCGGTATATCCACCTTCCAATTATCATTTTAGAGCCAACAAAATGCTACATGGCGAACTGGTATTGAATTAAAGATTTATCAACAAAAAACAACATTGATTGCACGAGTGATGATAAAAATTATTTAAATAAATTTAATGACGTTAGTATATAACTGAGAATTGTGTCTTTTGTTTGGTATGGTTGTGCAGTTGATATAGTAACAGACTCCAAGGCAAATGTGTCTCGGTTTGAGTTCCGTCTTTGACAAAAGTTTGGAAAATTTTTGACGAGGTCCAAATTAGGAAGAAACCGGTCTGCCGGATGAACTTCTATAGCTAATTTTTACAACGCTTAGTCTATAATGATAAATGTAAATTTTATGGAATCGATTCTTTTATCATGCTCGCAACCTCGATTTAACTAATTGTAATCGCCACCCGCACAATGAATGATTGTTTAATTGGATAAGTATTCAATTCAGTACCACTTCTTTGGTTAGCATTGTGCCTGTTCAATAATGATAGATTGAATGTAGTTTGGTTTAACTTTAGTTCTACAGTGATGCCACATAAGCTCCACCTAACGAAAAGCCTAATGAGATGCATAATTTTGGTATATAATTAAAATAGTTTGTAGTGTGCTGAAAGGTGTATAATTGTCAGGCTTAGAAGCAGATATGCCCCGGTAGAAGCCACATCCACGTCAAAATTTTAAACAGTACTTGAAAAGATCACGATATAATTGAAAAATTATACAATGTTTACTTAATAATGATGAATGTTTATAAAATGGGATTGGTGTTTATATCGAGCATGCAAGCATGATTTAATTTTTTTTCAAAACCCGCGAAATCGGCATTTGTTTATTTATATATTTTTAATTATTTAAATCAAGGTTGCGATCTTGATTTAATCTCCAGTCCCATTATATATGTTCATTTGTCCGTATAAAATTAGCTTTATACATTTAGATAAGGAAATTCATCCAGTAGACCGATTTCGTCTTTATCGAGAACTCTTAATTTACTGTGAAGAATTTGCCGCTGGCAGGACTCGAACCTGGCACTGGGCCACATTAATGAATGACATTCTTTATTTATCCAAAATAATTGTTAATATTACACTTTCAATTAATGGCCCTCTAAATAAATCTGGTTTTTTTTCAATTATAAAACACAAAAATATATTATTTGAGACATATTTGCGACAATTTTCTTAGTTTATTGCTCATTCTTTTAACTATAATTTGGACAACTTATCTGTATAATCACACAGGTCAACATTAGTTCCAAGATGAGTAAAATCCAAAAGCATTATTATCAAATTAATTTGTATTTTCCTATATTTTTATGTAGTACTGTTGCAAGGTATGGCTCACACCTGAGCCCACACTGGCCTATTTTGGTATAACCAATTATTTAGAGCTAACGCCTTGTGAAGCAAAACAAAGTAGTCACCGATTTTCTACCATGGTATAGGCCATTATCGTACATAGCGCAACGTCATCAGTTACACAATGCAAATTCACTACAAATATTATGAACACAACGTCAAGCACACACTAGCTCCTTTGGTCGTATCGATCTCTTATTGACAGCGATTCAGCCTGGCCAGGTTTCGACTTTGACCTGGCATCTTCTATTGCAATCCACTCTGCAATTTTCACACTGCGGCACGCAAAGTATATCACACTGCTCTATCTCATTTCATGGGGAATGATCGGCCACTACAGCTAACAATTTGTGTAGCAATTTCTAGTGGTTATTTGGCCAAATATTATATTCGACGCAATTAACGAGTATGCACCAACCCAACATTACTATAAATTTTTGGTGAAATATTGGCAGAATAATAACTAGTTACTAAACTGGGTTCGAACACTGCCCTACATTACTAATCAAGCATCGCCAAGAGGAATTTTGTTCTTTTACATTGTCTTTTTCTCAGAGAGGAATGTGACGTAACGAATCAGATTATTTTGCCGACTTATTGTCAAAATCAAATTTAAATTTTAATACGAAGGACCATTTAAAACGCGCAAACGTACTATTGACCAAATGCGTTTGACTCCGCATCTTTATAAGCACGATGCAATTACCACGCAGCACACATTCTGCTCTGCTCGCTACGTGTGATTGCTGTAGCTTTCTACTCTTCACTGATTATCTAAACCGACTTCTGGACTTACCTTTACCATGCTGTGTTTTCTTGTCACATAGTCTTCAGTCACGCCAATCTTCTTGTTGATACGCATCCAGTAATATGTAATCGATCATTTATTAATCGGATTTCTACGTGTGGCAGCCCCCACGGTATTGCCGCAGATCTCCAACAAGAGAAGTCTAGGCCTTCGAACAGAAACTAACACATCCTGCTTCGACAATACTACTAATTCCGTTGGATCTACCCAAAAGATTACCAGTCACTAGAAGGACTTCGAGACGCATTTATAAGGCAAATATTAATAAACTTTTCCGGTGAACGCTTTTCTGCCCCTGTTAAGGGCCATCAACAGTACTGCTTTCCGATTGCTTACTTGTCTACTTGGTAACGTCGCACGGCACTGACATCCTGCCGGAGCGTTTACAAAACCGAAGAAGAGTTAGACCAAGCGCAAATTGTTGTTTGCATGAATCTCAATCTCCAGTTACAAAACAAAAGATGTTCGTATATGATTTGAATTAAAACTGGTGATTTGTTTGCGCTTAAGCCTGCGGTTGCGTGTGTGCTTCGGATTGATCATTTCCTGCTTTCTGTTCATTATTTTATAATATATTTCTTTAATTAGAGCTAATTATAATTGCTTTACAACACTGAAGTAATATAGTACCAGTTACTTCAGTCGAGCAGAGTTCTGGCAACGGGGATATGCCTTTTGAAATTTTGTTGTGCATTTATGCTTCATAATTGACTAATGCTTGAAAATACGATTTTTTCTATGTAACTTTTTATTTGTTACTAAAATAGTTTAGTAGCATGATTATTCTAAAAACATTAAGTAGTTGAATTTAAATCTAAGAGAGCTCTCCGGTACATAATGGAACATTCCACGTTCAGAGCAAAATGTAATAGTTTTTCATATTATTAATAAATTATAATCAAAATTATTTTGAACACCAAATTTAAGAGAATTTTATTATACCTATAGAAGTCGACAAAAATGTATTGATGGGGTCTAAATAGAACGATTTTTTCAAAATTATGGAAATCACGCTGATTGTTCGCGTATAAATTTTACAAATACCATTTGCGGATTTTTATATAAATGAATATACAATAATTTGAACAATGTAAAATATTTTATTGATGCAAATGAAGCAAACGTTAGATTAATTTTCCCAAGCCATTAGGAATAACAATGAAATGCTAAGCTACGCAGAAAACCTCTCGGTAAACGTTCATGCCTTCTGTGCTTGTAACAATTGGAGTAACTTTGTGGAATCTCCATTAATGTGTCCATAAATGAGGACGCGAAACGCAAGGAAAATCTTTAAAAATTTAATACAAAAGGTCTACTAACTCTGGAGAAGTTGATTTAAGATCAACGTTTTCGTGAAAATTCTGTTTAAATTTATTTGAAATGGAATATGTTATGTACCGAAAAATGTGTCTTAATTTAGCACTGATCGCGCTTCGACAAATAAATAAATGTTAGCGCCTTTTTCTGTAAATCTTGTTAAACTAACCTACCGATAAATCAAAAAATGAAGTTTTTCCTTGCTGATTGACGTAAAATGTTATTCTAATTCAGTGCATATGAGCGTTTTATCACAAATAGTGTATATGCATACATGCGTAATATAGTTGACTACATATTCCTAGTATGTTCCAGTTTTATGCAACTGACAAAGTTTACATTCCCGTTTAGACCGTCTACATCGTCTGTAAAATAATCATATATTTATTCGGCTACTTGCTTAAAATTATCTTGAATAATTTTCACATTAATAATGAATGCCACGTTTGGTATAAAAAGATTTTTCCAAAATTGTTATTTGTTACTTATGACTAAACAGCAGGAATGAAAAGCTTTTCGTAAAATAATTAATAATTGTTAAATACTGTTTGTTGCGGAGAACTGATATATATGCAAGTATGTAGTAGGTGTTGCGAACCTAGTAAGAAATTAGTTCATTTGTGACCAGAAGGATAAACCAAAGGCAGCATGAACGGAAAGTATAATCTCATGCACATTCGTTTCGTGCTTACTGGCGACTCATCAGCAGGAGCCGGTATTACGCCCTTTAACCACTATATATTTGGTAGAAGAATGTGGAATAATAGGACGGTACAATCTCCTAGACGAAGGTGTAAACCTGTAATAGTGGAAACTAACATAATCTGAAGTCAACGACAATACGACTTCAATGCTAACTCACACTATATAATATATATACCGAGTCTGTAAAGGATACTAACACTATGGCTATTGTGTTAGTAACTGATACCTTTTTTGAAATCGATGAGTGCCGGATACTAACACTATGGTTTCCGAGTCGGTACATGATACGAACCTGATGGATATAAATTTATGCTAAAGTTCACCCAAATTGAGAATTACAACAATTTCCGAACACCTGTTACCCCAGTTACACCATACACTCTGGCCTTCATCGATATCAGTTATCACATTTCGCGGTAAGCATGACATCATTCAATTCAATATATTACAGTTAAATACTGTTTGTTGCGAAGAGCTAATATATATACAAGTATGTATTAGGTTTTGCGAACCTAGTAACAAATTAGTTCAGTTGTGACCAGAAGGATAAACCAAAGGCAGCATGAACGGAAAGTATAATCTCATGTACATTCGCTTCGTGCTTACTGGCGACACATCCTTAGGAGCCTTTACTGCGCCCTTTAACCAAATTATATTTGGGTGAAGTATGTTCCTACTGATGAGTTGCCAGTAAGCACGAAACGAATGTGCATGAGATTATACTTTCCTTTCATGCTGTCTTTGATTTATCCTTATGGTCTAAATGAACTAATTTGATACTAGGTGCAACACCTAATACATACTTACATATATATATATATATATATATATATATATATATATATATATATATATATATATATATATATTAGTTCTCCGCAACAAACAGTATTTAACTTTATCTATTGAATTGAATGATGCCATGTTTACCGCGAAATTTGATAACTGATATCGGACATTGTCAGAGTTTATATATATATATATATATATATATATATATATATATATATATATATTGATCGTTTCTATTTTCACCATTTTTTAAAATGTAAGAACAAAACAACGTACTCCATGGAATAACATTTATTAATAAATCTTATTTCTACCAGTATCTAGAGCCATTGTTCTGGATTTGTTAGTATATTCGTTCATTCAATCCCACTGTACATTTGTCGTAACCAATCTCCTCTTCTTTATGTTAGCTTTGTTTTTCGCAATTTAGACCACTACTTTTGCGCAATTTAGATGCCACAAAACACAAATCAAATGAAAAATACGACATCTCGCTCTTTAAATCGGACCTCCGAAGTGCGTATGGCCAATATATGCGCACATTCAAAGGCAATAAACTGGTCACCAAAAGGCATCTAGAAGAACTGAATGAGCTACAACGAAACAAACAAATCAGACTCATGAAGCCAGACAAAGGGACAGGCGTAGTGTTAATGAACTATACGGACTATAGTCAGGCGATATTACAAATTCTGAATGACAAATCCAAATTTAAACGCGAAGAGGTACAACGCGACACTACGGCAAAATTAGAAAATTCCATAACGAAGATTCTAAACCGAATTATTTCGAAGGTCGAAGCTAAACAAGAAATCGACATAGAGCACAAAAATGCTTTTATTACAGAATGCAAACATGCCAAGCCCGTAGGTTCAACGCAACCGATATTATATGGGTTGCCCAAGGTTCACAAAATGACCAACGATGAAAGACTTCCGCCTTTCAGGCCCATTTTATCTATGATAAATTCCCCACAGCACAAGGCAGCCAGACTATTATGCCGGATTATAAAGCCTATCATGAAAGGAAGAATAGACCACGTTGTACAGGATAGCTTTCAATTTGTAGAAAAAATTCGCGACCTAAATTTGAAAGAGAGGAAAATGGTGTCCCTCGATATAAAGTCACTCTTTACTAGCATTCCAGTAAATAAAACTATAAATATCCTATGTGAATATATACGATCATCAGGAGCGGAAACACTGATAGAAGTGGACGACATGAGAGAACTACTTCTATTATGCACATCCAACGTACAATTCGTATTCCAAGGAGTCTTCTACAGACAAATTGACGGCATAGGTATGGGTAGTCCTCTTGGACCAGTATTGGCAGACATATACATGCACCATTTAGAAACAACTGGTTTAAAACAATTTATCAATAGAGCTCATATTTACGTGCGCTACGTTGACGATACTTTCATGGTCGTTGAAAAAGGATGAAGATACAAATGCACTGCTACATCACATAAACAAGGTAGACCAGGCAATCAAGTTTACAATAGAAGAAGAAAAAGACGGATATTTATCCTTCCTAGATGTAGGAATAACGAGAGATGAAGAAGGTACTCTCTCAAGGTCAGTTCACAAGAAATCAAGCTGGACTGGACAATATATCCATTATATGAGTAGTGTGCCAAGGGCGTACAAAAGGAACCTAATAATAAATTTGGGCACACGAATACGCAGGATTTGTTCACCGGACAACATTGAAGTAGAGCTAAATTTGCTTCGCGAAGCGTTGAGAAATAATGGCTATCCGGACTGGTTCATCGAATACAACTTGAGGCAACGCAACAAAATCGAGGCCAATTTGGAGGAAAACAAAACTCCCCAGAGAGTAACGCTTAGTGTTCCCTTTGGAGGTGATCTTCCAGCGGAAATCTTCAAACGAAAAGTAATTCGAGCGAATAAAGCACAGTTTCCATCAATACAGGTGAGAGTGGTGTTCAACACAAAAAAACTGATGCGCACGAATGAAAAAGATAGCCTCTCTGTGACGTCAACACCTTTGTCTGTATACAAATTTCAATGTACCTGCAACGCTCAGTACATTGGCAGATCAAAAATGAGGCTCGAAACTAGAATAATTCAGCATCTCCCTCAAAAACTATTAAAGATGGGTGCAGCTCCTGCACAAACATCAACAATTTGCGAGCATGTATTACTTACAGGTCATGCTGTTAGTAGTAACGATTTTTCAGTTCTCTACAAGGCAAAAACAGAGAAAATGCTTCTGGCTTTTGAAGCTATTGCAATTAATAAGCTGAAGCCCTGCTTAAACGTGCAGAAAATAATTCAAAAAGAAATTAAATTGGACTGGAACAAAGACATAACTGACATGCCTTTAAAAATAGCCAACGCTTCGCAAAATACGACACATACATCAATTACGGACGCAATTAAAATGAAAGCGAAATGACGTTACGCAAAAGGAGTGGTCTAAATTGCGCAAAAGTAGTGGTCTAAATTGCGCAAAACAAAGGCTAACATAACGAAGAGGAGATTGGTTACGACAAATTTACAGAGGGATTGGATGAACGAATATACTAACGAATCCAGAAGAATGGCTGTAGAAATAAGATTTATTAATAAATGTTATTCCGTGGAGTACGTTGTTGTTTTCTCATATATATATATATATATATATATATATATATATATATATATATATATATATATGCAATGCGGTTTGATCCTGCTAGTCAATTCGACTTCGTACTCTGATGATGATCATGGAAAGTCGAAACGTATCGGTGCGTTTGACTGGCGGTAGTTCTGCTTTGTTGTCCGACGACTGGTAAAATACGATCGATTTGGTGTTTACTTCAAACTCGCAAACTTGATTTAAAGTTTCCATTATTATTAGCAGTCGTTCAATCAGTTATTTTGGCGTCTGAACAACTATTTCAATTAGCGAGGAATCCGACTCTTTCTACTTCGAGATACGAGCAGCCTATCATACGAGTTTTTTAAGATACGAACCGGAACTCGGGCCATATTTTCGTTCGAGATACGAGCCCAAATCTGAGATATAGGCTGTGTTTTCGGAGCGTCCCGCTAGTTGGCGCGTAGGGTCGAGCATCATCCGAGAGAATCTCTCGTTCACTCGCTCTTCTTACCCAATGAAATGAAGTGTATCTTGTGTGCTGTACTATTTTTTGCTTGCTTTTTTGCGCGATTACTGACTTTTTTGTGTGTTAAGTATAATGGTGAAAGGAAGAAGAGGATGATGTTGATAGAATTAAAGCAAGAAATAATATAAAAACATGGGCTTGGCGTACGTGTGATTGAATTCTAAGTTTAAAGTTAAGTGCATTGTTTTCAGCTTTTTCTTTCATTTGAAATAAGGAACATGTACTTAAGTTTTAACGTTACGAAAATAGTTTTAAGTTCTAAAAAAGCGCTGTTTACGCACGTGGCTAGAGTGCCCTCATCCTTCATCGCTTCCTACTTCTTACCGTTCACCTTCGTTAGCCGCATTCGTCCGGTCTCCAAATTAAGACTTTTATGCTAAATAACTCTTTTATTTCTTTTTTCATATTTTGTTATTTATTTATTATTTAAAAACATATCTTAATTCATAATTTACAATGGGTTGGTTATTTTTCATAGGTCCTGAACGGGTTAAATCGAATTCAGTTATTCGAAATGGGAGAAATATGTTTGTGATACGAGCCGATTGACTTACGAGCTCGGTTCTGGAACGAATTAAACTCGTATCTCGAGGTACCACTGTATTTGTATTTATATAAACATCTGTAGACGAATAAACAACTTGTGAAATAAATAATAAATTTGGTGGTCAAAATAATGATGCTTAAATATTAATAAGCATAAAGTAAAAAAACGTCTTACACATATATAAATAAATCAGAAAAGGAATATAGATATTAGGAAGTAGATTACCTTTCTTTGATTTAAGACGTTTTTCAGCTACTTCCTCTTAATTGTATATAGGTGTTACGCACCTACTAACAAATTAGTTCAGATGTGACCAGAAGGATAAACCAAATACAGCATGAAAGCAACGTATAATCCCGTTTCTTAATGCCACGCCGGAACAGACATTCACACCATATGCATCAAGCATTGAACATTAAAAAAAATTAATTGACCTAGATTATCTCTATATATTAGCTCAATTGGTTCTGCATAAATTCTTGTTAACGTTTTTTCTTCTGCTCCTTTAACCTAAATCGACGATACTTTATCTCTAAATGAAAATTTATTACAAACTCGACGAGGAATTTCCTAAAAACTAGATGTTATAATGATTTTTTTTCCATTTCAATTAGGAAGGAGACCACACAATGTATATGTTTGTGTTAAAACATTTCTTATGTTATATTTTGTAGCTCAGAATTTTACTTCTCTTTCGGCAGTGAGTGTGGTATAACTAATTACGTCCAAAAAATATGTGCTTAATTTTGTTTTGATTTATAAGATTCCATCGTATTGAATCTATTTTCATCGATAGATCAATTACATTGAGGGAGATATCATAAATTTGCTTAGATATATTATTGTAATTTGAGTTATGTGTGTTATTAGATTTTTGAAGATGGTACTGGAAATGAAGAACCGAAACGTTAAACAGCCAAGTTTGGATCGAATTTCATTCCTAGTGGTTATCCCAAAGGGTGTGGAAGCCTTCAGAATTATGACACCAGAAAGGCGAAATCAATACGTACTCGAAAAGGAGGATCAATTGGATCATAGTAAAACAGAGAGTGCAAATCGACCACCTACGAAATAAAATTATGAATACGTAAAATGCAGGTTATTAGTTGTTTGTAGGAAACTATCGAGTAATGCCAACCTTGTTGAGAGAGCAAAAAAAATTAGAACGATTTAAAACTGGCAATAATGATGCTAAGACACAAATAAAAGAACGCATACTTATCAAAACTATAACGACTTGTATTGCATAGCTTATTCTATAGCTACTGTAAACCCAAGTACGACCAATGCATATTTATTCACAACAGAGTATTTACCAACCTGAGCACCAAAACTAGTCGAAATTTTAATGAAAATATCATCGATTTTAAACAACTACCTTCTTGATGTAACTCATTAATGTGGTGGTTCAAAGAAGGTACTTACTTGCTTAATTAGTACTGCTAAAAAGGAAAGAACGTCATTATTTCATGCTTGCTATGTAATATAAATGAGACTATGCGTTCATTAACACGATATTAAAAGAACAAATCCAGAACTAATTGCAACGAACTGTCAAAAATTGATATTAATAACTCATCAGCCGATTTTATAATTGCGTAAAGATAAAGTCAGTGATAATATCTTCAAACCAAGTTTACGAGCTTCAGGTAAACACCATTTTGTAGCAATATCCACCTTTAAGAAAAAGAACGAACAAAGGGTCTTATCTAGGGCAGGCATTATTTCAACAGAAATTCCTCGCAGAAGTGTCCGTATAAGGATGAAACAGTAAGCCCAATGATGAAAGCAGACTTCGAGCCGAAGTGAACATAAATTAATTAATATTTGTAATGTTGTTTTATTAAATCAGTGCTCGTTATGCGAGCAAAGTACTATATACAATTGAGTAAAAATAAAGCATGTGTGGTACATTTACAAATGGCTTCTGATAGGTTAGAAACGTTGATTCAAGGACTAACTGCTCAAATGAACAATTTAACTGCAGAATTAGGCCTAATTAAGTCTCGTCTGTACGATACACTGATTATAAACACAAACGATATCCGAGTGCATGGGCCAACCAACGGAGGTGGGAACAATAAAGGAGACCGTGCCAAAGAGGAATCACAAAGAAATATGCCGGCGTTTTCAGCCGAATCGAGGAGTTTTTCCAGACTGTCATCGGAATTTAAGCCCATGCTGGCACCACTAGATGTGGAAAGGCCACATTTGTGGTTCGAAAAATTTGAAGAATCAGTTCGAGCCCAATAATTTACATTAGAAGCACCTATTGTGCGTGTGGCTGTCCAGGAATTAGTGGACCGGACAGTAGTAGTCCAATTGGATTTGCCGGTCGACCTCATGTATGAAGAATACATAAGACGAGTGTTGGATCGCTTCCGGGCCAGACCTCAGGAGGTGTTTTCAGAATTGTACAGCCTCAAACCATTACTGGATAGGATGCCCCTGGATATCATGGCACGCATCAAGCGGTGGTTCTCAAAGCTAACTAAGTCTTTACCCGGGTTGCAACCACATGAGACCATCATGTTTGTGATGCTGGATCCTACCAGATACGTGGAATATCCAGCGCCCAGGGAGGCCTGGAAGAGAGACTTCAGGCTCTTCAAAGTTCGGCCATGATGACAAACAAAGTTGCAGCTGCAATTCCACGCATGGGTGTAGTTAAACATCTGGCAGGAGCGACATACTGTACTAGAATTCTTCGCGGCGTAATAATCAATTCCACGACAGACGGCAACAACCAGTAGCCTGGAAGCAAAGTCAATATATAAGGACACCAGCTTCGAGAAATACGTCATGTAAGCGTCAGCAAAACCAGGATTCTGCTTCTAGAGATCGGTCAATTCAGTGGGGAAACAGGAACCACAATCTCACAAATAGAGCTGGTCGAGATCCGGGCACAATTATTATCCTTCGGAGGCTCCGAGGAGTAGATCGAGTAAAGACCAGCAGAAAAACCTAAAAAGCGTTCCTAATCAAATTGTCTTCGAAGAAAAAGAAGTATGGGAAACGTTGCCAAATTTAAGGATTTTTATTAAAGTTTAAAATTCAGAACTCTTCAACGGACAGCCAGTAATAATGAAATTGGATACTGGAGCTGATATGTCGGTATTACCACTGACTTGGCCATTAAAAAATGTAAAACCTACGAGAGCAAGTTTATGTCAGGCATCGGGCGCATCGATGGTGACTGCGGGCAAGTGGGACAGGAAATTGCTAATAAATGGAAATATCTACTATATGTCTTTTGTTGTAGCGAATACGCAAACGCCCTTATGTGGAAATGATTTCATTAGAAAATGGGTTAAGATGATAGACTGTCAAAATAAGCGTATATGCATATCGAGGCATGAAAGCATAAATTCAATAAATTCTATATGTACCCCTAAGTGCAGGAGGAGACCAGTTGTCTGCCTGTGTGGTGAAAGAATCGTCAAACCCAATATAAAATTAAATTCCAGCTGCCTGATTGCAGCGAACGTCAAGGGCCGATGGTCCACCAGTTTAAACTATGACTAGAACTAAATGACAGTTACGAACCACCAAAAGTATATGGTGCTCCTCCAAAGAAATTAGCAGCAGCGACTCGAGCACCCAAGTAACGATAGAAGCCGGCGTTCTTGAACCGTCATCATCTGCGTTTCCAGATCCGATGATTTACGTTACGAAAAAGGATGGTTCGCTCCGACCGGCGGCTGATTTCCGGCAATTTAACTCAGTGACTAAACCTGACCCGTATACCATGCCGGCTCTGCGTGATCTGTTCCTAGAGCTAGCGGGAGGCAAATGGTTTGCCGTGCTTGACTTAAACAGGGATTTTGGCAAAAAGGCGTGCGACCCAAAGACCGATGGCAGTTAGCGGTGCACGTTACCCAAGGTCATTTCCAATTCACCCGGGTACAATTTGGCCTTAAAAACGCACCGAAATTGTTCCAAAGAATGATGGACCCGTTCGTGTTTGACTTAACTTATACAACAGACTACGTGGATGATGTTATTATATGGGCCTCTACTGAACACGAATTACGTGTTAGACTGCAGAAGATGTTGGCCAAAGCTGTAGAATGGCGATTACACTTTAATCCAGAAAAGGTTCATATAGGTCGGGAAGTGCGGTTCCTGGGGCACTCATTCGCAGCGGAGGGATGTATGCCATTAAATTCGAATATACAGCTTATCAAGGATTATCCGGTGCCTACTACTAGAAAACAACTTCGCCGGTTTATTGGTATGGTGAATTTCTATAGACCATACCTCGCAGGGATGGCGGTTACGCGGCAACCCTTGTCTAAGTTAACTAGAGCCAAGATAACGTTTATGCTATGCAAACAGAAATTAATAAATGTAACTATTTTGACTTTCCCGGTAGGTAATATGTCAATTGCTACAGACGCGTCAGGTATTGTGAAAGGAGCGGTATTACAAGCTGACGGACGTCCTGCGCAATATATAAGTTTCACACTCACTATGGCGGAGCATAACTATACCGTCACAGAAAAGGAATTATTTGCCGTACAATGGGCGCTGCGGAAGTTTAGATATTTTGTCATCGGCGGGCACATAAACGTCTTTACTGACCACAAAGCGCTAGTGCATTGGAGATCACTGAGTATTGAGAAGAAACGTGTACACCGAGCCATTGAAGAGCTGGAAGAATACGATGTATCAATTCATCATAGAGTCGGGATCAAAAATGCGGCAGCTGACGCGCTGAGCATAAATTCCGCTGTACGAGTTTCGCCACTTATAAAAGTCTCTAAAGAACGAGGAAATGATGCCACGTGCGAGGAAATAGTCAATCAATAAAAAAAGCAAAATGGTGTCCGCACTATATAAAACGTTGAGTCTACAAAACGGCCTGTTGGTGCGAAAAGAAGGACAAACAGTGCAGTGGTTTGTGTCAGAATCTATAAGAACAGAATTGATGGCCTTTTGGCATGAAACGTTGGGACATTCCGGTGCCGATTTTATTGGCCAGGCATGCCCAAAGAAATTTGTAGCTATTTTCAATTGTGCACTACATGCCAACGTTTTAAGCCACTAAAAACGAGCAAAAGTCACTCCGATTGCTTTCAATACCACTACACGTAACGAGTTTCTGCCTATCGGCCTGGTAGGTCCACTGCCGGTAGCTCGCGGCGGGGTGTCCTATGTGTTTTCCATGGTCGATAAGTTTACCCGATGGATCGAGTTTGTACCACAGAAGAAGATCACAACAGATAAAATTATAACGTGCTTAGAAGAGCGATGACTAATTCGATTTGGTGCACCAAAAGTTATTGTTACCGACCAAGGTGCACAGTTTGAGTAGAAAGAATTTAATCAGTGGTGCAAAGACCTTGACATGCTGCGATGTTGGTGCCACGAGAGCCCGGGAACGTGGAGAGACAAATTACATTTGGTCGAGCGGGCCATGCGCTTTACAGTATCAACAGATACAATATTAGCTCCAACGACCATGGTCTATGTAGGGCACATAAGACTGCCAGGAGAACCTGTAATCCAAGGATTCCATGAGCGCTGCAACATAACGGATATTCAGGAGCCACTAAAACTGTTAACTGAATATGATGGCGCTACATAACGACAAGGCTATGCAAGGCAACCGACATTGACTCGCCTAGAGATCGGCGACCAAGTCATGGTCGCGAAGCTCGAGCCCATGGCACTAACGGCTGTCAATGATGGGCCGTATCGCGTGGAAGGGTGGACTCAGAGCACAATACAGTTTTTGTTAGCATGCCCGATAGTCCACGAGCTATCGCACTTGATAGTTTAAGCAGGGTCCCAATGCCAATTCCTGAGGGGTGGGGAATGTAGCAATAGCCACATTTAAGACAAAAGAACGAACAAAGGGTCTTATCTAGGGCAGGCATTATTTCAACAGAAATTCCTCGCAGAAGCGTCCGTATAAGTATGAAGCAGTCAGCCCAATGATAATAGCAGACTTCGAGCCGAAGAGATCATAAATTAATTAATATTTGTAAATTCGTTTTATTAAATCGTTGATCGTTATGCGAGCAAAGTACTATATATACAATCGAGTAAAAATAAAGCACGTTTGGTACATTTAAAATGGCTTCTAATGTGTTAGAAACGTTGATTCAAGGACTGACTGCTCAAATAAACAATTTAACTGCAGAATTAGGCATAATTAAGTCTCATCTGGACGATACACTGATAATAAACACAGACAATATCCTAGGGCAAGTCTCAACCAATAGAGATTGACATAATACAATCCTACTGTGTTTAATCAATCGTCGAACAACATAGCAAAACTAACGCCTGTCACACACAATGACGTGTTTCAACCTTCCATGACGATCATCAGATTACGATGAAAAGCTGACTAGCGAAGATCAAACCGCATTGCATATATATGGAAAGCAAAATTAGATATGCGGTTCTCACCTCTAGTAGTCTCGCATACATTGAACTTGACTGGAAATGTCGGCTGTACAATTTCTATGCAGTCACGAACATTAACTTTTGCGCTTTCCACACACACATACATACATATATATATATATATATTTATATACATATAATATATATATATATATATATATATATATATAGTTAATAAAATTAAACAATCCTTAACTTCGCGGGTGATGATAACATTTTATTAAATTAAGTTAGTGTGTTTGTAGAAAACACAAATTTTATTTTATTTTACCAGTCATTGCATACATCGTACTGGACTCGAAATGTTGGCTAAAAAATTTCTACTCAGTTGCGAAAATAACTTTCTAGTCAAGTACATTGTATGCGAGATTACTAGATGTAAGAACAGCAAATCTAATTTTGCTTTCCACGTATATGCATTGCGGTTTTATTCCCAATCTAATGGTATTGGTGTTTACTTCAAGCTCGCAAACTTTATTTAAATAATTGTTACTACCACCCGCGCAGTCAATGATTGTTTAAATGTATTACCTCTATATATTTGGTGAATGCTGCAAAAAGTTAATTTTTGTGAGTTTTTCGAAATTTTGAAGCCGACATTTTTAGTGTATTACAATGAATGCAAGACCAGCAGATGTGAGAGCCGCATATCTTATTTCGCTTTCCCTGTATATGCGTTATGATTTGACCCCCACTAGTCAGCTTTCCATCGTACTTTGATGATGATCACGGAACGTCGAAACGCGTCAGCACGTATAACTGATGGTAGTTTCGAGATCTTGTACGACGACTGGCTAAATACAATATGATTTTTTATACTTCAAGCTTGCTAAATTGATTTAAAGAATTGTTTCTACCACTCGCGCAACCGATGATGTTTTGAAGGCTATTAATTTTCTTAAACAATAATTGATTAATTTTTGTATGGATAATTGCCGAACCATTGTTAGACAAAGTAAGATCAATCCACACTACTCAACAAGACAATAACATTAAATTTGAAACTTCATGAGACCAATATTTATTGTTTACTAAGTAGAACAAATTTGTCTGCAGTTGCAATATATCACACGTGTGAGTGATAATTCTATGACTTGTTTGCACATATATAAAATTTTATTTCAATAAATAAATTTGCTAAATTTTCATCATTTTAAATGTAAACAATAGCATTAAATGAATAGTTTCATTGTATTCATTATTTATCATTAATGCATCTTTAGCAATATCCTCCTGAATATGTAGAATTAAAATTGAAATTCATGGAAATGATCAATTTTTCGGAGAACTAAGGAGGAGATAGAGAGTGAGAAAAAGAGAAAGCTGAAAAGAAAGAAGGAGAGATAGCTAGATAGATAGAAAGTGAGAGAGAGAAATACACGCGTTGTCGCGTTTAAACTAGCTGATGAAGAGATGATTTCTTCTGGAAAAATTATGTTAGATTGCTGCTTTTCCTGTTCTGGGCGAAAGCGAAACAATAGATTTCTTTAGACATCTGCCCTTAATCAACGCGTATGCCGTCTTCAGTATGCATTTATTATTCATCAATAGGAGAATTGCTGTTGAATAACCGAAGGGTACATCTATGTCGAAAAAACTGAAGCCTATTTTAGATTATGCCAAACATTTCTACACGTTATAGAAGCAACATTTATCCGTCTGTCGGTTTGTTCTAATACCAGTTGGTTTTGGGTGTTACTAGTATTTTGATGCAACGATATTTGTGTGGTATTTGGCTATCTAAGTTTTGACATGCGCGTGTGCGCTTGTGTGTTGGTAAGTTCGGGAAATAATAGACTGATTAAATTTTATTTTTAATTTCAGAAATGCATGAGGTCCCGTTGCACTTCTTAAGATCGATCGTGATTTAACCGGGTGTCGTTAATTTGACTACGATGTAGATGCTTTTAAACTGCGCAGGATGGGAAATCGCATGCACAAACACACACACACACACACACAAACAAACGCAAACAATGTTTTTATAGTCAGTTTGTGACAATTATAACTAAATTTAACATTTTTACGCTTAAATTGTTTGAAAAATATTGATCTACAAAGAATGTTTTCCTTCAATGTTTCAATTTTATTTCATTAGAAAAATATATTGATTATTTAACGGAATTTGCACTAAACAAATTAAAGACAAGAAATCGAGTAACAATATTATGGCTAGCCTTGATGTATGTCGATTAATGAACACACCAGCTTCTTGAAAATAAAAACCATTATACAACAATAAAATGGTGATTTGACACTGGTCATATATGGAAAATCTACTCTCACTTTAATTACAATAGCAGTGTGCCAAAATCTCACAAAATACTTAATTAACAACTTAGTAAACAGAATCAGGAAGATCTGCCCTGTACGCCAAATCGAGGAAGAACTGGGCTAGTTGAGAAAAAAACTTTGCTAATGAACGACTACCCAAAGCGGTTCATTGGTGTCAACATTAGACCATGGCAGATTCGCACTTGCGAGGATACCGTCAAGCAAGTTTTCCTAAACTTAACATTTAGAAGCGACGCACGGGCCTCAATAATTGTACGGCGGCTTAATAGAATATCGAAGGAGAATTTTACCAGAGTTAAAGCTAATATCACATATAGCACAAGGCGAATCCTGAGGTTGTATATTAAAAATCAATTACCAATTATCACCAAATCATTCATATTGTACTAATTCTCAGGTATATGCGGTAGCACATATAATGGATCTCAAATACCAACTAATTAGGCTCAATCTGCCAGTATAGAACAGGCACCACAGTACATCTGTAGGAACAATTGAATTGATTATTTATTATAAAAAAGGTCATTGATTTGTGCAAGTGTTGATAACAATTATTTATATAAAGGTGGCGGGTTTGATACAAGCATCAATCACATTATATGTGCACATGTTTCAGTAGAAACTGAGTATTGTTTAATCTAAAATAATACGACTCATCCAGTAATTCAGTGATAACAATCAAATAAATCAAGGGCGCGTTCTTCATATAAAAACCCGTCCAATCATGTTCATATATTTGTCAGTATAAAATAAGCATTGCATAATATTACAAATGCAATGCATCCAGTAGACCAGTTACGTTTTTATTGGGAACTGATCACGAAATGTCCAAATTTTGCCGCGGGCAGAGCTTGAACCTGAGCATCTCTGTTTCAGAATTCGTTGCTTAAAAAATTGAGACATCCTGCCGCATACTACACCCCATTTTCAGTTTTATACTTACAAACGTTTATTCGTTAACCTTTCATTTAGGTGGAGCATATATGGTACAACTTTTGATCTAAAGTTCGAACTAACAAACCAAAATCTGTCATTATAGAGCAGAAAACATGCTACATGGGAACGTGGTAATGAATGGAACATTTATAGAATTAAATAAACATTATTTACGTAAGCGTTTAGAAAATAAATCAAATCAAGGTTGTGATCTTGATATAAAAACCTGTCCCATTATGTACATAAATTTACCAGTATAAAATAAGCATTGTATAATATAAAGAAGGCAACTCATCCGGTAGAACGGTTTCGTCCTTATTCACAAGATAAGCCTAAACCATGTATGTGCGTGTATGACTCGAACTTTGAAGTAATCCGATAAATATAACAAACTGCATGCGTAAGTTCATATAAGTGAAACTAAAGGTATTGATATCATTTATTTATCCTTTTCACTTGCAGAACTTAATTTTTCTGTAACTATTTTAAATGAGATGTTTACTAATGATCATTTTGGTGAGGAAGGAGAGAAGATAATGTAAATAAACCAGTTGCAAAATCCTGCTAGTATACAATGTCAAGAGTTATAAAAATAATGAGATTAATTAAGGTGTGAAATTAAAATAAATGAAGGTGAAAATAGAGATTTAGAAAATTAAATACTTTAAAAAAATCAAAGTAATAGTGTAAAAACGTGATATTTAACACAAATTTGCATTAAAACGTGATATGCTCTATAAGGGACCTACGTTAATAGGTACCATCGGATAGCAAGTAATTAATAATAAAATTATAAGACAAACTTAAGAAAGGTTTAACAAATCTTGATTATTCGTTCCTTACCATCTTTAATTTTACATAAGTGAGTTTTCGATTCTGATTCGTGTAACCTGCGCTTCCAACCAATTATTTAATATTGTGTTCCAAATCGCGCCTAGAGATTTCTCTACGGCTGTATATTTCATTTAATTTTAAAAGCTTATCTAATCAGACTTATCGATAAATTGAAAACCAATTTTGTAACTCGTTTAAAACTATCATAGTTGATTGTATTCCATCTCTACAATATAGCGTGCAAGATCGGATCTATTAAAATATTTGCAAACAGTCCTACATTCTCCACTTCATACTTTGATTTTTCACATGGTTGTACTCCCATATAAGATGATACAAGTCTTATATTTAATTTCATACATTCCTGATGTGTCTAACGGTTATTTAAATCAAGGTTGCGATCTTGATGTAAATACCAGTCCCAGTATATACATACATTTATCAGTATAAACTTAGCATTGTATATTTTAGTAAAGGAAATTCAGCCGGTAAACCTTTTTTGTCTTAGTTGAGAACTCATTACGTAATATAATTTGTCGCGAATGATATTCCAACCGAGGCGCATTTAATTTTGAGTCTGCGAATCTATCCAACGAGTCACCCTCCAGCGGCAAATACTAGATAGTACGTGATGAGTTTCCGATAAGTACGAAATTGGTTTACTTGATGAATTTTCTTTTCTACATTATAAAATGCTTGGTTTACAATGAAAAAAGGTATGTGTATAAGGGGACTAGTGTTTAGAACAAGATCGCAACCTTCATTTAAATGATTTTTATCACCAATCTCGCAGCCACATTTTTTTGTCGTCTATCGATTCAATTTTCTGCTCTTAAATGGGAAGTTTAGCACCAAGAATAGGTGGTGGATTTATAATTGTTGGTATATTATTTTCGGATACTTCTGGTTTTGCTTTTTCGCTTATTTTCGAGTCAGATTTCGCCATGACTTACCGATTATCCTTGTTCAATTTGATTTCACGTAAATTTATTCTTATTTATTTACAAATAACATTAATCAACGTTGCTTATTTTAAATTAGGTGGGCGCGCATTTGCACGGGATATTTCTCGCAGTATACATGATTTATTTTTTATATGTTGATCTCATGCTTTTTAATTGTCATTAATTGTAAAATTCCAATTTTCCTTTTTACGGATGATTTAATTCAAAATTAAGAAAGATACCTGAGTTATCATCAATTTCTAATTTTTTATCATTTCTAACTAATTTGACATCAAGAAATGTTAATTCACTACATGGTTAATTTTCAATCGTAAACTTTAATGCACACACTGAATTGATTAAGTTTAAGAAGTGTATTATTTCGTCATCCTCTTGATTACAAATAACTAATATGTCTTCAAAGAATCGTTCATACATAATACAATGGGATTGCTGTTTTCTTTAATCTCGCAAACTTGATTTAAGGAATTGTTACTACCACTCGCGCAATCAATTCTTGTTTAATCGTACATAGAGTTTGGGATTTAGGTGTGTTATACGTTTGATGGTTTTCTCCGTGTAATTCATGAAGGTATTCACTATTAGTTTGCCAATGGTTGTCTAACTACGAACACCACTAATTTGCTTATGAAATACCTTTTTAATATGAACTTAATAAAACCCAAGGAATTGTTCATCATCTCCATAATGTGGCATTCGCATTTTAATTCATTCTAAAATGCTGAAAATATTCCAGTGCTTTCTGTACTGGAATATTTGTGTACAATGACATCACATTCAACTTTGCCAACTTATCGTTTTAATTTAATTATTCATCAAGGTGTGATTTGAGAATTAAGAGTATTTTCTTATAATATGACATAGAATCAACGGCAAACTGCCTATCGAGGATCAAACCGGATTGAATATATATGGAAATCAAAGTTAGATATGCGGCTCTAACCTCTAGCAGTCTCGCATACATTGAACTTGACTGGAAATGCCGGCTGCACAATTTCTATGCAGTCACGAACATTAACTGTTTGCAGCTTTCGCCACATATACGTATATGGTCAATACAATTTAACAATAATTGATTGCGCGGGTGGTGGTAACAATTCTTTAAATCAAGTTTGCAAGCTTGAAGTAAACACTAATCCCATTGT
Source organism: Eudiplozoon nipponicum (assembly GCA_029291075.1). Taxonomy (NCBI): domain Eukaryota; kingdom Metazoa; phylum Platyhelminthes; class Monogenea; order Mazocraeidea; family Diplozoidae; genus Eudiplozoon; species Eudiplozoon nipponicum. The sequence continues at coordinate 6,017 of JAQBSW010005442.1, read as the reverse complement.
ATTTAACCAGTCACCAACAAAATAACAAAACTACCGCCAGCCTCAACGCACTGACGTGTTTCGACCTTTTATGATCATCATCAGAGTACGACGGCAAACTGACTTTAGAGGATCAAACAGTTAATGTTCGTGACTACATAGAAATTGTCCAGCCGACATTTCCAATCAAGTACAATGTATGCGAGACTGCTAGAAGTGAGAGCCGCATATCTAACTTTGATTTCCATATATATTCAATGCGGTTTGTTCCTCGATAAGCAGTTTGCCGTCGTACTCTGATGATGATCATGGAAGATCGAAACGCGTCAATGCGTTGCGGCTGGCGGTAGTTTTGTTATGTTGTTCGATGACTGGTTAAATACAATGGAATCGGTGTTTACATCAAGCTCGAAAACTTGATTTAAAGAATTGTTACCACCAATCGCGCAATCAATTATTGTTTAACATTATATTTGTCTTCTTATTTAACACTTTATTATAATACCATAAATAGCGTTTTTTCACTTTTTCCAAAAACTAATATATATATCTACGTGAAGCTAATTCAAAGCAAATTTTTATCGGTAATTTTATCAGCTTAAATTTTGTAAAATAATGCGTTATCCATTCTAGCAATCTTGTCATGCCAATATAATAAAAAAAATTTTCAGAACTTTCACAGATTTTATATCTCATAATCTGTCATGGCTTGTGTAGTAATATTTAATTTAATAACTTTTATTGTTTATCGATAGCCTACTTGTGGTTTGTACGTGAAAAGAACAGGAATTTAGGCATTAATTTAGCAAAATTTTAATTTGATGTGTTAGTAATTGCTCCTATTTTTCTTTTTGAAGCCCATAACTTATACAATACACTATGGCGAAACCAAAGACAATGAGTCTTAGATGCGGAAGTCTGAAGGGATTTTGACAGATATTTCATAGTATGAACTCTCTAAATTTCAGTAGTATTTATAAGGCTTTAAAAGCATGGTTGTTAGTATGCATCCCATCGCTTATTTCAATTTCGACGATCTTCGATTCCTAATCTGTTTTCACTAGCGTTTATTAAATTTTTATTCGGGTATACCAGTTAATCTATAAATCAGATTTGACAAATTAAGATAAACACCACTCCCATTGACTCTGACGAGTTGTATATATTAGTGTAACTCCCATCAGAAAATTTCCGTAACTCTTATGTCTTTCGAAAATGCTGCAAAACATTCATGCACATAACTGCTTGGAAAATTTGCAACCAAATTATCTGTCCATAACAATATATGTAAGAATGTTAAGGGTGATATTTTGTATGTTTTGCGTAATTTGTAAAAGATTATTTCAAACAAGATCAAAAGAAATCACTTTAGTCAACATAAACGAAAGGTATACTCTCATGTAAACACGTCTTTCGTGCTTACTGGCGACTCATCAGAAGGTACCAAGAATACGCCCTATACCTTCTATAAATTTCATAATTAAATGTTTACGTGCTGGATAGCACCATCTCCTATTCTAAAGTGTATTCGATCAGCAATGGACTTAACTTCATATAAAGAATTTGGTAATGCGAATTCAAGGCATGTTCTCTATTTAGATTCTATACCAAGCCAGAGATCGGTGTCAAAAAATAGTTTTAAAGAAAGCAGGGCCAGAACATGCTAACAAAACAATAGTTTATTTTATGTTGCGCACCTGGTAAAATATTAGTTTAAATACGACCTGAAGGATAAATGGAAGTCAGCATGAATGTAATGTATAATCTCAGGTGTACATTTGTTTCGTGCTTACTAGCGACTCTTCATTAGGAGCAGGTATTACGACCTTTACCCACTAAATATTTGAGTGAGGAATATGGAAAGATAGGAAGGTACAATCTCCTATACGAATGTGTAAATCTGCAGTAGTGAAGCTAACTTCATATAAAGTTTTCGACAATACGACTTCAAAGCTAACTCACTCTAATATATATATATAGAACCCGATACCAACATCATCGATCCGAAATAGTACGTGGTACTAACATCGTGGTTGCCAAGTCGGTACATGATACAAACACAATGGAATTTAAGGTGTTCACCAAAATTGAGAACTAAAACTATTACTCCAGTAAATTCATACACTCTGGCCTTGATCGATATTAGTTATCAAATTTAGCGGTAATTATTCAATTAAATATATAACAGTTAGATACTGATTGTGGCGGAGAACTAATTTATAGTCAATTGTCTATTAGGTGTTGTGCACCTAGTAAGAAATTAGTTCGATTACGACGAGAAGGATAAACCAAAGGCAGCATGAACGGAAAGTCTGATCTCGTGCATATTCCCCATCCATATACGTAGTGGGTAAAGAGCGTAATACTGGCTCCAACTGATGAGCCGCCGGTATTGCACTAAATGAATATGCACGTAAGAATATACTTTACGTTTATGCTGACTTTGGTTTATCCTTCTGGTCACAACTGAACTAATTTGTTAATAGGTGCGCAACACCTAATAGACTATTGCGTATATATTAGTTCTCCGCAGCAAACATTACCTAAATGCTGCCAAAACAATAAGTTTCAACGGGTTTTAAGATAGGCTAAATTTCCCGAAGATTGAAATATAAAGCTACTTCTGAATTCCTCTTAATTCAGAAAATACATACACTCTGGCCTAGATCGATATCAGTTATTAAATTTCACGTTAATCATAATATCATTCAATTCAATATATAATGGTTATATATTGTGTTTTGCGGAGAACAAATATACATACAATTGTGCATTAGGACTAGATAGGTAGGACTAAGTTAGCATGAACAATCGGTATTATCTCATGTGCACATTTGTTTCGTGCCTACTGGCAACTCATCAGTAGGAGCTGGTATTACGCCCTTTATCAACTATATATTTGGGTAAGGAATGAAGGACAATTGGGCGGTACAACCTCCTATACAAATTTGTATACCAGCCGTAGTAGAGTAAACTTCATATAATACCATCGAAAATGCGACATAAAAGCAAACTTACTATATATAAAGGTATCAACCTGATGGATTTCATAGTACTGAGCTTGTACGGCATACCAGCACAATGAAATTCAGGCAAAGTAAAATTTCACGAAATTGGAGAAACAAAAGATTTGAGCGATTGTTACACAAATAAATCTGTAAACTCTCTCCTCATTAGACATTAGTTTTAAACATTTCTTGGTTACATTGAAATCATTCAACTAAATATATAATTGTACTATTTTGCTTGTTGCGGAGAAATAACGTATGTGAAATTGTGTATTAGGTATTTCGTTGCTAGTAACAAATTATTTAAAATATAACGAGAATGATATACAAAAGCCAACATGAATGAATTGTATAATTTTATGTGCAAGTGCGATATCGATCAAGGCCAGAATTTATTGATTTTCTCAAATAACACGTAGTCAGAATAGGTTGTAATTCTTAATTTTTGTGCAACTTAGCTCATTTTGAAATCCGTTATATTGGTGCACAGTACAGGCTGTGTATTTTGAATACCATTGTTTTGGCATCTCGTTAATGATAGGTATTTTTAATAAAATTGAGTTGGTAACAATTATATACGCAGTATGTATTATAATCAGTGTGTTTGCTTTAAAGTCGCATTGCCGAAGACGTTACATTAGAATGACTCACTTATTGCTTGAATACACATTCGTACAAGAGATTTTACCGTCCGATTATCCTACATTTATTGATGGAACATATAATGGCTCCAATTAATGAGTGACCTGCAAGCACGAAATGCATGAGTACATGAAATTATACATTATTTTCATGCTGACGTTGGTTTATCCTTTCAGTCCTATTTGAACTACTTTGTTACTAAGTTCTGTACACCTAATACACAATCAATATATAACAAATATATATATATATATATATATATATATATATACATATATATATAGATATGTTTCTAATTTCACCATTTTTTTAAATGTAAGAACAAAACAACGTACTCCATGGAATAACATTTATTAATAAATCTTATTTCTACCAGTATCTACAGCCATTGTTCTGGATTCGTTAGTATATTCGTTCATCCAATCCCACTGTACATTTGTCGTAACCAATCTCCTCTTCGTTATGTTAGCCTTTGTTTTGCGCAATTTAGACCACTACTTTTGTGCAATTTAGACCACTCCTTTTGCGTAACGTCATTTGGTGTGTCATCGCTTTCATTGTAATTGCGTCCGTAATTGATGTATGTGTCGTATTTTGCGAAGCGTTGGCTATTTTTAAAGGCATGTCAGTTATGTCTTTGTTCCAGTCCAATTTAATTTCTTTTTGAATTATTTTCTGCACGTTTAAGCAGGGCTTCAGCTTATTAATTGCAATAGCTTCAAAAGCCAGAAGCATTTTCTCTGTTTTTGCCTTGTAGAGAACTGAAAAATTGTTACTACTAACAGCATGACCTGTGAGTAGTACATGCTCGCAAATTGCTGATTTTTGTGCAGGAGCTGCACCCCTCTTTAATAGTTTTTGAGGGAGATGCTGATTTATTCTAGTTTCGAGCCTCTTTTTTGATCTGCCGATGTACTGAGCGTTGCAGGTACATTGAAATTTGTATACAGACAAAGGTGTTGACGTCACAGAGAGGCTATCTTTTTCATTCGTGCGCATCAGTTTTGTTGTGTTGAACACCACTCTCACCTGTATTGATGGAAACTGTGCTTTAGTCGCTCGAATTACTTTTCCATTAGAAGATTTACCGGAAGATCACCTCGAAGGTCGAAGCTAAACAAGCGTTACTCGACATAGAGCGCAGAAATGCTTTTATTACAGATTGCAAACATGCCAAGCCCGTGGGTTCAACGCAATCGATATTATATGGGTTGCCCAAGGTTCACAAAATGACCAACAATGAAAGACTTCCGCCTTTCAGGCCCATTTTATCTATGATAAATTCCCCACAGCACAGGGCAGCCAGACTATTATGCCGGATTATAAAACCTATCATGAAAGGAAGAATAGACCACGTTGTACAGGATAGCTTTCAATTTGTAGAAAAAATTCGCGACCTAAATTTGAAAGAGAGGAAAATGGTGTCCCTCGATATAAAGTCACTCTTTACTAGCATTCCAGTAAATAAAACTATAAATATCCTTTGTGAGTATATACGATCATCAGGAGCGGAAACACTGATAGAAGTGGACTACATGAGAAAACTACTTCTATTATGCACATCCAACGTACAATTCGTATTCCAAGGAGTCTTCTACAGACAAATTGACGGCATAGGTATGGGTAGTCCTCTTGGACCAGTATTGGCAGACACATACATGCACCATTTTGAAACAACTGGTTTAAAACCATTTATCAATGGAGCTCATTTTTACGTGCGCTACGTTGACGATACTTTCATGGTCGTTGAAAAGGATGAAGATACAAATTCACTGCTACATCACATAAACAAGGTAGACCAGGCAATCAAGTTTACAATAGAAGAAGAAAAAGACGGATATTTATCCTTCCTAGATGTAGGAATAACGAGAGATGAAGAAGGTACTCTCTCAAGGTCAGTTCACAAGAAATCAAGCTGGACTGGACAATATATCCATTATATGAGTAGTGTGCCAAGGGCGTACAAAAGGAACCTAATAATAAATTTGGGCACACGAATACGCAGGATTTGTTCACCGGACAACATTGAAGTAGAGCTAAATTTGCTTCGCGAAGCGTTGAGAAATAATGGCTATCCGGACTGGTTCATCGAATACAACTTGAGGCAACGCAACAAAATCGAGGCCAATTTGGAGGAAAACAAAACTCCCCAGAGAGTAACGCTTAGTGTTCCCTTTGGAGGTGATCTTCCAGCGGAAATCTTCAAACGAAAAGTAATTCGAGCGACTAAAAGCACAGTTTCCATCAATACAGGTGAGAGTGGTGTTCAACACAACAAAACTGATGCGCACGAATGAAAAAGATAGCCTCTCTGTGACGTCAACACCTTTGTCTGTATACAAATTTCAATGTACCTGCAACGCTCAGTACATCGGCAGATCAAAAAAG